>APFE030478012.1:0-10190 GCA_000404065.3 Pinus taeda
GATTATACAAGTAGCTTGAGTAGGTTGGTTCCTTTAAAGAACAATAAATTAAAAGAAGTTTTGGATTTATTCCCTTATGGGTTTCCATGTATATACTGTGATCCATGTTCCACCTACAAGTTTTATTTCTATGGTGCTATAATTTTTTATAGAAGTAAAAAAATGTATTATAATGGTTCCCCCTTGGCCCTCTCCATATATTTATGATTCCAACAAGTTTATGAGCAAAAAGTTGATGCCACAATGTGACAACCATATCTTAGTGTCATAATATGATCATTTCATAATGGTCATCCATAATAATTGATGTCGAAATATGGTCTAACAGATTCTTAATTGTCAAGCAAATTCAAACATGGACAATCATAATTGATAATGTCAAATGTGGTAACAAAATATCAATGTCACAATGATCAAACATGTCATAGTGGTCATCCATTATGATATGGTTGACCATGGTCAACATAGTCAACCTTAGCTAACCATATGTTGATCCTTTTCAACCATAACTAACCTTTTTCAACCATAATTAACCATGGTCAAACTTAGTCAACCATGTGTTTACCATATGCAACCATAGTCCATAGAAAACATGGGAAAATGATCTAGGTGGATATTGGTGGTCACCCACCTATTCCAATTGGGACCCCCACCATTGTTTCTTTCAGTTTACTTAATTATAGCACAGTTTACTAATTTTTGTAGTTTTTCGGGTCCTCAAATTCTCAAGCCATTTTGAGACCTTAAACATCTTTTTTATGGAAAATAAGAAAAATTGTAGTCTATGGTATTGGTTTATAGTTAGAAGTTGTAGTCCTTGGATAGATTTTTCCAATGAGGTATTGTACGCATCAAATGGAGATCGTATGCCAAAGTCACGACCCCAAGAAGTTAATGTACCAATTTACCCCAACGGGGCCCGCAAACTTTTGGAACTTCATATCCTAAGGTTAAGGATTTTAGATGTTTACGGTTTTCCATTGTTTCTAAATAATAAGTATTCCTTTGATCCTCATTATAAGATAGTTCAGAAGGTATGTAGTTGCACATCTCTTCTAAGAGATAAGTTACCATCATGTGAGCTAGTTTATTTCCATTCTGCATGTAAACATTTTTCGTTACTTTGTTATTAATGAATTGAAGTTATGTTTTCATTATATCTCTGTGTTTTTATTTATACTTGTCTTTCATTTTCTCCCTTCATAAATCTGGAGCATTGGTATTAGAGCAGTCTCCTCTTTCTCTATTTTTATGTGAATGTCCTTAATGAGGTCAAGATATAAGGAGTTTGGATTTGAACTGGTTGAGCCTTTGCAAGACAGTCCTTGCCGACATTGATGACCTCCCATGGCAGAAGAAAAGAAGGATGATGAAGCATGAAATCTTATCATACTTTTGCTCAAATAAGCTCTCGAGCAGAAAAGCAATGATATGACAAACAAATTTTCCCTGATCCTTCAGTGGATGCCCATTGGCGGCACATATTCATCCAACAGTCACTTTGGAGGTGCCACCTCCTTCAAGGTACAAGTAAACTTTGATATCCTTATATTCGAATGGCACATAGATGTAGATGTTGTAGATAAAATGTTGAATCTGTCAGAACATTATTTTTTGGTTCATAGCTTCTTCGATGGGGAGAAAATTACTTTTGTAATGCTTAAGGTCCCCCCCCCGGTGTAAAGTATTGGTGAAAAAATTATTGTGAGAGAAGGATTGAAGAACCCTCTTTGTTTACAGTCGCCCCCTCTTGGAACTTTTTTTGAGATGATCCTAAAGAAGAATATTACCATGTAGGGAGCTATGAGGACAAGTACATATGTGGACCACACTCCGACAGCAAAGTGACCAGAATGTGCATGAGCTCAAAAATGTTTTTAATACTCTACGCACAAAGTTGGGTATCAAGGACTCTGAGCAATGTCTAGTACTCAAGTACCATGGTTTTCTTCACAAATATATTCAAGGAGAAATGGATTTCCTATACATCTCCTTACTTGATGCAACGCTGCCAAGAATGAAAAAAAAAAATAAACAAAAGCACAATTTTGGATTCACGAACCAAAACTAGGGCAAGAGAAGTCCCAAATTGTAGGAAAAAAGACAAAACAAAGATGGAGTGGCCTAGGAAAACCCATCGAAGCCACAAGAAAATAATGGTACCATGAGGATGAAGAAGGAAACATAAAAGTGATATGAGTTCCACAAGAGCCCCTCTCACAACGCAAATGAGTGTTGTGCCAAGAAGTCATTGGTGGTCAAGCTAGAATCTTCAAAGTATAATGCGTCTTTTGATTCTTATCCAAAAACATACATGGGGAGTAACAAGGGGAAGTAGATTATTGACACAGAATCCAGAGCCACTGTTGCCACCACTAAGGTCCAAAATATTGAGCCCAAAAATCCAAACGAGGGGGAGTGTCTCTTCCACTCACAGATGTTGGTGAAGAATTCGTCATGTAGTTCATTTTCAACAACGAAAGCCAAAAGAACCTCATTTTAGTAGAGGACATGAATAAGATGGGCCTACTAACCACACCACACCCACAACCATACACCACATGGTGACTTCATCAAGGACGATATCTCCATGTCAGCCAGCAGTGTCATATTCCCTACAACAAGCGCTACACGGATGAGGTATTGTGTGATGTTGCTCCTCTTGATGTTTGTGATGTATTATTAAGTTAGCCATACTTGTGGAAGCATCATGTTGTGTATGAGTTTAGGCCTTTCACTGATATTATTACTTTGGGAAATAAGTTATGCAAGATATCAGAGGTAGTCCCGCCTTCCACCATCTCTTTGATCTCCGCTAAGAAATGTAGTAAGATCATCTCCCAGACCGAGAATTTTTTATTTCTTTTTTATTCATTCTTAAAGTAAGGGGAAGATCGTGGTCACATCCATGGACCCTAAGAAAGTTTCCTCCATGCAGCAGAAGTAGGTGGATAAGGTCATGGAAGAATACAAGGACATCTTCTCCTCACCCATAGGGGTTCGCTCACACTTTTAGGTTAATCATTCGATTGATCTAATCCCTATATCACCTCTACCCAATGGATCAATATACTGCCACTCCATTCTAAAAATGAAGAGATCAAGTGGCAGATCCAAGAGCTGCTACAAAAAGGTCACACCCGACCAAGTTCATCACCTTGTGGGAGCCTGATTATATTTGTACAAAAGGAGGATGTGACCTAGAGGCTCTATCAGGCAGTGAACAAAATCACTGTCAGGAATAGGTATCCAATCCCATGGATTAATGACGTTCTTGACCAGCTCAAGGGGGGAAAGTATCGAGATTATGATGTTTTGCTGAGACAGAGTGTTCTACACTGAGACCTTCATCTTTGCATCTATGCTGAGATGGTAATCACTATGAAGAATCTAAGATTATGACCCACTGTGATTGTCACCGAAGATGGTAGAGACATCTTATCTCCTATAATGTGGATGTCAAATGAAAACATGCTTGTGACTGACCTTGTTTTGTGCAGATACATAGCAAGGTATATATAGTAGCTTTGACTTCATAATAATATGACTTGAGGCAATGAAGAGATGTGTCTTTAATGCAAGGCGACATGACATCCTTTAATTTTTTTTGTTGGCCAACTTGACTGCATTTTCCATCGTTTTGTTTGCAAAATTCTTCTTGTGCTTTGTCTTGGAGGATTGTGCTTGTCTTGGAGGGCCTTTTAGACTAGTATACATTTACACATAGGCTCAAGAAGATCTCCTTATACATGACTTTGACTCTTTGACTTTCCTAGACTTATGAATTGAGAAAGAAACTCATTCTTGTAATTTACAAAAATAATCTTAGTGAATATACACTTTCTTCAACATAACCTAGGTCAACTATGAACTCCTCAGAGCCCATGTCAAAGAGTATGGAGAATATAATTCTTTTATTTCTATTCCCCCTCCATGATACATCTTTTATTTTGGGTTTTCCCTTTTTGTTTCCTCAAGAACCTTTTTTAAAGGAACTGATAATGTATTGTGATCAAAAAAATATATCATGTAGCCATTAATTGTTGAGCATAAATATATAATCAGTAAAAATAACATAATGTTTAAAGTCATGTTTCACATAAATGTTGGAGTGTTTTGCATACACACAATGAAAATTATATAACACAGGGAAAGGGATTGATCATGAATCCAACAAAAGAAAGTGTTACAAAAAAACATGTAAGTTGATATAATGAAGATGACATGAAAAATGAGATATTTGTGTGCTCATCTATCATGCTTAGTAAAACATTGTATTTTAGTTTGTCTGATATATTTATACATGAGTATTTAATCTAAAACATAACATGCAAAAGATAGATTTCAGAAACTATAGATAAAATACATGCGTATTTGTAGTTGAGTAAAGAAAAAACAATATTCTAAGTTTTTATTTTTGCTTCATAATGGTGGCCATGGATATGGGCATGGATGAGTACTTATATAGAAGATTTGGAAAGAATAATGAACAAATATATGATCTAAATTACCAACATGTTTGAGAATAACACTTTAGTGATGTCAATTTGGTCACCTGTGAGTGAAATGAGGGTTGAGTTTTTCATTTTTTTCCTGAACTGATTTGCAAACTATAAAGAAAATTCATAAGATTTCTAGCACTTCATTTTGAGTGTGATTATGAAAATGGTAAAAGGTAGGGGACAATGTCTCAGTGTGGGAGGTGTGAAATGGTAAGTATGGTGTGGAGTAAGCCTCTTATGCAAAAAATGTCAATTATTGTCTTTTTTGGGCAATGAAATGATATTTTAAGGTCCACGAGACTAAAAATAGTCTATGAGACCATTAGTTCCATGTTTTTCACTTTTTTCAATTCAATCCTTTTCCAACTCAAATTGATCATGAGTTGGCCCAACCTTTCAATAATCCCCTCGCTGAAAAGAAAATTCCAAGAAACTGATGCTAACATGTGCTCATAACTTTCTTTGATGTCTTTGAAAGCATCACATCCAAAATGAAATGTTCTTTGGATTCCACTATACCAGACGTGAAAAATGTACACACCCGTTCTTCCCAAGCTTCTTTAGGAATTTTCCACAGTCCTGTTTCACATTGAAGTTGATGCGAGTTGGTCCTTAATTGAGCAATAAGAACCTTTTCCCTCCGCGGAATGCTAGCTCCAATGAACTCTTTTTGTTGTAGATCAGGTGTAGGGTTGAATTCCTTAATGTAGTACTTCTTCTTTCTACCCAACTCTTTTCCCCATACCCTTTTATGAAACTTCTCCACAATAAAATTCTCTAGATCCTTGCTATTTAAGGGATAGGCATTGAGGTATATATTCCAGTTTTTCATCCATGTATAATTTTTTTCATCCATGTTTTCTTTCTTTCACTCATGCCTTCATTGAAGATACCATTAGACCATCTACCTACTCTCATTTTCTCAATTATTTTTATATATCTTATGAGTCACACCATAAAATTTATTTCGATGGGAGTTGCTCATGTTTCACTCAACATTATCTCATAAGGTACTGAACTTTTTATTTTTAACTTTCTCATGTTCAAATGTTTTTGGATTTTCTCAATTTGTTTCTGTTTTGAGATGGGGGTGTTGTTAGCTCACAATTCACACCCATATAGCATCACTGGACAAACTAGGAGTCCAAAAATCACTTTAATCGTTTTCCAATCCCATAGCTCTGCCTCTCTAAGAATGTTTTCAAGAGCATATAATTCTTTCCACCCTCCTAAAATTCTCTTGTTTATGCAGTCCTCCCAATTGAGTTTTTTGTTGAAATCAATCCTGAGGTACTTGTACTCATTTACTTCTTCAAGAATGTTTTCATCAAAGAAGAAAGTATGTTAGCTCTGCTTCCTTTTATTAGAGAAAATCATTATTTTGGTCTTGCTAGTATTGACTTGCATCCCCACTGATCTACAAAATGATCAAGGGCATATCAGTGCATTTTAAATCCATGGGTTGATTTAGAAATAAATACAATATGATCGACATATAAAAGAAGCTTTATCACAAACTCCCCAACCGAACACCATCTCCACCTTGTAGATTTAGCCACTTTTCCAATTTATCAATGTATAAACCAAAAAGAGTAGGGGATAAAGGGCAACCTTTCTTGACTCTAATGCCACTTCTAAAGATTTTTGAAATACCTGTTGAGGTTCTAATTTTGACTTTCACCCTGCCATATCAAACTTAAAATCACAACATGCCAAAAAGTACCTTATGTTTACTTGACAAATTTCTAAGATGGCATGGCATAATGATAAATGTATGAACCAAAATGGAAAGGTGAGGACCAAATACCTTTTGAGCTGTATGTAAAATAGCCATTATATGTCTTCTTTCATATGTTGGAATGCGTTCAAGATGAGGATGGAGTTACAAGTAATTCACGCTACTTCTTTTAACATGGCCTAGCTTAGCATATAAGCCAAGAAAATCATACAGTGACAAACCCCAAGTTTATCATATTAACAATGATGAGATATGTAACAGCTTGACTAAGTCTAATGTATACAATGCATGGGTGTGGGTTGAGATATCTTGATGGGAATTAATACATTTTTGTGTTGGATGCATGGAAAACCCATCATTGTGAGACCGTAATATGGGTTGGGAGTTGACATGCCCTATTTTATTTGTTGTGGCTAGGGTTTAATAGAATGTTGAAGGGAAAAAATCAGGAGGGGACGAATTATGTCTGTGTATTCGTAAGGTTTTGTCAAAATGACAGGCCATTAATTGTTGACCAATATTCTTTGTCTTCCCTAGAATTGGTTGCGAATGGTTCCTCTTACCAGTTGTGAGAGCCAAGTGAAGTTTCTAGTGAGCTCTAAAGCTCAAATTCTTCCTAGAGAGAAAAAGAACACACCAACTACCTTTACTTCATTGTGATCACGATGTTCTCCATGACCTTCGACGCAATAAACTATTGTAAGGTATCATAAATTAATCAGCTATAAAATTTATCATCATATGGATCGTAAAATTATCAAAATAATGGCATATTATATATGTGCGATATGTTTGTGGCGTGCAAAAATTGGTTTGATATTCATGACATAAACCTTATAAAAGTTGTTTGTTATTCATGTATAAATGTCTATGATAATATTGTTACAAACTTCGCATACACATCGTGAAGGACTAGTAGAGCATATCATGTCTTACTCACATATGTGTTGTGTATGATTCCATTGTCAATGGGGCCCTCAAAATTGTTAAATACTTTGCACTTTTAAATCCCTAGTAGTATATGTCAATGGGGGAACTTCAAGAAAAATGGTGGAGTTATCATAATTAGAAGTAAGCAACACGTCAGTTTTTTAAGACACAAATAGAATGGACATTTGGCACTAGTTCTCACAATAGGATAACAAGATAATATACACTCATCCAAATATGAAGGATTTAGAACTCATTACTATCATCTTGTGTTGGAGATGATTGGAATGTCTCTTGTGTTAAAGATGATTTGTGAAGAGAGTTTCATAATTATGATAGCAACCTCATCTCAAATATAATGAATTATAATTTGGTATATCATTTAGAATCCCATGGAATTCCTCACAAATCCTCTGCTTTTATTGTTCCTACAGTTAATTGTTTAAGAAACTCCATCTCTAGTGATCACTAAAGTGAGATTGAGATTATTAATCTGGAAAGAGTAGGGCTTGGGAAAAAGGCCTTTGATATGACATCACCATGGTATCAATAAATTAACTAACAAAATTCATTGGAAAATTAGTAATTATTTGAGTTATAGGTCGGCTCCTCTAATAGATGTGTCCCTTCAAACTATGGTTGAGCTAGTATAAATAGTAGCTTATACTCCTCCATTTCCTTCATTCAACTCAGTGCAGGTATAATATACACAACAGAAAAGGAGACTAAAGGAGGATGAAAGTTGTAGATTATTGTTTGGGAAAGTCTTGTTGAGTATTATGTGATTAGTATTTGGGCTATATCTCTCTCTACTCATGGAGTACTTGTGGATTAAAAATTCTTCTTTTGTTGCAGCCAAATTTGGTTTAATTTGGGAACAAAACCTTGTTTTTTTCAAGCACAGACTAGACTCTCTTTCTCAATACCCGAGACAAAACTCATCCTTCATTCCAGACCTGCAATACTTAAGACCTGTGGCAGTGCTTTTAGACTTGTGCAACCAATTGAAGACATGTTCTTAGCCCTGTGGAAAGAAGAAAGTCTCAGCCCTGTGGTGGAATATTCAATTTGAAGGTGAAAAACCTGTGATAAAAGGAGCTTAGACCTATGGATATTGGCTTGAAAATTTCAAACCTAAATTATGGAGGCTCAAAAATATGGAGGATATGAAGCTTGTTGACTATGGAGTCTTAGATTTGAGAAGGATGATGAACCATAACTTGTGACCTGTGTATTGGCCAGCACCTTGATTTTGTGGGCATACTTGTAAATATCTCTGTGACAAGTTCTTGTAAATATCTTAGTATATTGGGCATTGGTTGAATTCCTTAAATGAAGAACCTTGAGTATCATTTGAAGGATATCGAAAGAATAAGTAACATTGGAGTATACATGTGAAGAGGGGTTGTTAATGAAGCATCATAGGAGTACACTTGAAAACGAGTTGTTGAGGAAACACCATTGGAAAACACTTATAAAGAGGGGTTGTTTGAGGAGAAGAACCTTGAAAAGGACTATAGCTAGCTAGCCTTGAAGTGAAATTTTGAAATATCTTTTTAAGACATTTTGATCACCTGTGAAGTGACCTTGAAGACCTTTTGTGACGACTCTTCTAGAGCAATCTTAGAGCATACATCCTTGACCTTTGAGCTTTGACTTTGAAGATTTATTTGGAGCATATTGGAGACTATATTGAGCATCTTGCAAGTTTGTTGATGAATCATCATTAGCTAGATAATTAGAGCAATAGTATTGAGTATTTGTTGAAAAGTATTGTGGAAGTATCGCTGAGACACTTTATGGAGACATGATGCATGATTGAAGCCCCAATGAAGTTGTTGTATAGAAGAAAACAAAGAAACAAATGAAATGGAGAGCATATAAACAATCATTTACATTTTGTGATGAAAATAAATTGAAATTTGAACAAACTAATAAGAAATTAATGAATGAAATTATAGGCAAATTTCATGATCATACTTTGTTACAAACTAATCATTTTCAGCCATTAATGCGAGAAAATTTTGCTCATAAAGATTATCAACATAGGGTATTTTTTTGGAGAAATATGCCAGAAAGATATAAGTTGTGGATTGTTCATTTTATTAATAAAAATATGAGTACAAGATACTATTTTGGTTGATTCCTACAAGAATCTAGACTAGAAATATACTTTAAAATGTTTAAGATGTAAAAAGACTCATACGTTGACACTCGTAATGCTAAAAATTAAGACGAAGTGTTGGGCAACTTGGACTCTTTTGATGTTATTGGAAATATGTTCAACAAAATGTGCATCAATTAGCACTGATATAATAAATATCCAACATTCTAACAACACAAAATAACACAACAAATAAACACCAACCTTAATAAAAAAACCAGATGAGCTCACTTTCTCCTTGTCACTCCTTGAAGGAGTTTTGTTTTCAGCAAAACAACTAAGCTCTTGTACTCTAGAATGAATTAATCAAATGGAAAATAATAAATTTAAAATTTATGCATACCTCTCTTCACTATTATTTTCAAACTTTGCTCATGTGCCTTTTGCTTAGTTTTATACTTTCCTTGGGTAGTTGGAGGGAAAAATTGTTTTATAACTAATGTTTGTATTATGTTGAACACTTTTTCTTTCTAATTCAAGAGAAGACATTTATAAGGGTATTTATAATTATTTAAATTTATATTAGTAGATGGGGACCCCAAATGTCCATGAAATATTTCCATTAAACCTTGTAACTCCCATGAAACCAAATTATTGAGACTATGGCAACATCGTGAACACCATCACCATAAAAATAAGACATGTGAATCAACCCAATATCCATAAACATATATAAAGAAGCATGTGAAACAACCCCTATGTCTCCCATGAACCATAATGCCATCAAAATATGTATCATAGTAAAAACTATAATATGTTGTGCCAAAACATGATAATTTCATAGTTTGAAATATGTTTAAGTAATATAACGTAAAACAAAATCATGCCAAAGAAATAAATTATGTCAGCTCGGGTA
>APFE030478024.1:5245-16974 GCA_000404065.3 Pinus taeda
ACTTCTAAAGTCAAAGTCACTACAGGACCAATGCAAAAATCAAACCCTAAGGCTAGAACTTCTATGAATTTCACTAAAACTCTTGACGCTAACGAAAGAAGTTCAGGTGAAGATCTCTGACAGATAACCAGTGGATCTGGGCAGTAAAAACTAATGAAAGACAAAATCTAAGCGAAAAAATGGAAAAAATGGAAATTTTCTCCATTTTTGACAGGGTACGCAGGCAACCTATTTGCACAGGTGCGTGCACGCTCTGTGTACAAAGCTGCAGTGCATACAGGTACGCACTGTGCTCAACTCAGAGGGTGCGTACTACTGAAAAATTAAGAAAAACTAAAATCTAACTTAACTCTAAGCTAGCCCACCCAAATACACAGTCAAATAGCCAAAAACCAAAAAAGAAATGACTCTTTTCATCAGATCAAAGTTTCACACAAAGGAAAAATCATTCACATCAATGGAGTCCCCAGCGGAGTCGCCAATTTGTCATGCAGAAAGAGTTAATCTTGCGGACAAAACAAACCTCCCTAGAAGCTTAAGGCTTTCTAGTGACAAACAAGACAATTAAGAACAATCCTTCTCTAAACATGCATTTACCATACAAGAAATCAAGTGTTTAGATCCTACATGTAGTCCAACGCTGTTGTAGTAGTCCAGCCTCGTCGATCCGGATGAGCTCCTCCTTCACTTCGAAACCTGCATTCACTAACAATCAAACGATTAAATAGCACATGAATATCTCATAAAATAAAACATATTCAACATACAGACCAAGAGTATATGAAACAACTCATTAATAACAAATTGTTGAGAAGAATGGACTTATTTGTATTAATAGGAAACAAAAGAAACCATTACAACCTGAGCCTTGGTGTTGTGCAAGTTCCTCCCAGGGTCCAGCAAGAGTTTTCCTTTACTTTGATAATCTCATCCACTTCCAAATGAAACAAGAAAGGATGGTAATCTCTCCTCACAAGCTTCTACAAGGAAGTCCTAATTCCAGCAGCATCTACCCTTTGGAATGTTCAGCTTTCAACCTCCCCTCCTCTGGCCCAATGCCTCTACCCTTTGGAATGTTCAGCTTTCAACCTCCCCTCCTCTGGCCCAATGCCTATATTTATAATGTTCTAGAGGAAGTCAATCAGGTCCAACATCAATGGGATACTCCCCTCTTTTGGATGGGGTAGCTCCTCTCTTGATGGGATAAGTTCTCCTTTCATAGGGATGCATGAACCATCTGGAGGCGCTCAATACATGTCAAACAATCTTCTAGAATGCTCTAGAAATGACCACAAGTAAGTTTTTTAAGATGAAACTGACGCCTTTTGACCTTTACAGGAGTACGCACAAATCCCTTGACTTACAGGGTGTACAAGTACGCAGGTACAATGAGCTTGGGATGCATACACATAGGCAAGGTAGAGAGAACCTGTGTACCTAGAGATAAACATGTTTTTTAATGACTTTCTCTCTTTCTTGAAGTTTGACATGGAGAGCAGAGGTATAAAGCTTGACAAGGAGGATAGTATGACTGTTGATGGAGCCATACTAACTGCAGATAGTCATGGTGACAAATTTCAGTGTAGCACCAGGGCCTGGTTAAGCTTATGGCTGAGGAAAATTTTAGTCTACTGGACATAAATTGTATAGGTACAGATTCAGAGGTTGAAAAAGTAGAGGAGGCAACAGAAGAATGAAGGCAAAACCAATCATTAGTTGATAATTTGGCTTCTTGTGATTGGTATTCTAGTATAATTCATTTCCTGTTGAGCTAGAAGTCCCTGCAGGGCTTAGCTCAAGTCAAGCCAGGACCATCAAGTTCAGAGAAGCCAAGTTTTGTATTAATAGGAACCTACTTTATTGGAAAAACCCAACTAGAGTCCTCTTAATATGTCTAGACAAGGAGTAGTCTATGGATGTTATGCACCAGTTCCATTCTAGCATCTGTGGAGGACATCATTATTGGAAAACCACAACCCACAAGATCTTGAGAGCTGGGTATTATTGGTCCACTCTATTCTCTAATGTCTTTACATTTCTGAAATCTTGTGACAAGTTCCAGAGATTTATAGGAAGGCAATAGCTGGAATCCTTGCCCCTAAAGCTAATACAGACCAGTGGCCCTTTCCAGTAGAAGGGTTTGGATTTCATAGGGGAGATTAATCCACATTTCAATGGCTAGCATAGATGGATTTTAGTAGCCACTGATTATTTTACCAAATGGATTGAGGCCATCCCACTAAGAAATTTGACCACTAGGTTGTCATGAAATTCTTGACAAAAAACATTTTCACCAGGCTTAGTTGCCCAACAAAATTGATTACAGACAATGCAGCAGCTTTCAAGGAAAAAGAGTTGGTGGACATGTGTGAATCAATGGGCATTAAATTAGTGCATTCCACCTCATATTATCCTCAAGGTAATGGCCTAGCAGAATCATCCAATCTAGTAAGGATGATCAAAAAGTTGCTGGAAGACAACAAGCGAAGCTGGGATTCCAAACTAAAGTTTGCATTGTGGGCTGACGGGGTCACCACCAAGAAGTCTACAGGGAATTCTCCATTCAAGTTGGTATATGGCACTGAGATTGTTTTTCCAATCCAATTGATCCTCCCTATGGCCAAATTCTTGCAAGAAGATCAGAACAAGATAAGTGACATGGCAAGGAGGATGAGTGACTTGGCTGAAGTTCATCACATCAAAGATCAATTGATTAAGAGGTCTGCAATACATTAAAGGAAAATCAAGGAAGCTTTTGACAGAAAGGCAAATATGAATAATCTTTGGGTTGGTGACTGGTTCCTCAAATGGGATGCATTAAAGGAAAAGAAAGGCAATCACGATAAATTTGATTCTCTATGCACAGGACCATTTTTCATCTCTTAGGTCCAGGGAAACAATACTTTCATGCTGCAAAGTTTGGAGGGAGAAACTGTTTTTGATGGCCCAGTCAATGGGCGGTTTTTCAAAGTTTATTTTGTTTAAGGCTTTCAGGCCTTAGTATTGTAAATATTTTATTTTTCAAAGTTTTAGTATAGGCTTAGATAGACTCCATGCCCAATGGAACACTAGGTAGTATTTCTGATTTTGCTGCTTACAGGAAAGGCAGTGATCTATGGTTCTTGAAACCTCACAAGGAGGATTTCATCCCTAGAAGGAGCCAGCGTTAGCCTTGAAGTGTAATGCTGACTTTTTGAAGGTCAAATGAGGATTCGGGCTGCTTTGCTGTTATTAAAAGGGTCCCACATGGGCCATCACTCCCCTTCTTATTTTATCCCACTCACACTTTACCTTTCTCGCTTCCTCTATTAACTTTTTAATCCTGACAAAACACCCCTTTGGCCTTAGCCCCAAGTGTGAAAGCCAAAACACCCATAAAACCTTACCCATATGTCTTAAACCCTTATAGAACATTCCTCGAAGACATCTCTTACCTTCAACCCCACCAGATCTAATGGTTAGCACCCATATCGTATGAGCAACTAGCACAAAAAGTACCCACCTGATGAGGGTGGTTTCTCTCTCTCCTCTGGCACTACGTGTCATCCACTAAATGGCATCGGGAAATTTCTGACACTTACTGCTCACTACTTGATGCCCGCTCGATAAAAGTGGTTTCCTCTCAAATCAAACCACCCATGGGTGATATCATCCGTGCACCTCTTCCACCCGACAGCTGTCCGATCCACCTACCTAAAGATCCAATGGCCCGAACATATTCCACTCCCATCATGAACGCTAGCCTCCAAAACAATCTCCATTGCACATCTCCCTTGATCTAATGACCACCATTCATGATTATTCATGACCGTTCATCTGCCCATGCACTCCATACCCCCACGTCCTATCTGTTACCCGAAGAAGAAGATGGTCAATTATGTCAATCTAGAAACAGTCTGACCATGAAACCGAATTAAAAGAAGAACATGGCCGAAGGAGAAAAGGACACAGCACAACTCAACAACTGAATTAAACAGTCATGGAACTCCAATGCCATGATCAATCTGACCACCTAGAGGATAGCATAGTACCAGAATTGATCAAGTTTCCGTAGTGGAGAAAGCAACTATATTCAAAGACACTATCAGATAATTAATGGTAGTTGGTGGTCAATTAAGACCCCTCCATCCCTAAATGGCTAAGGATCATTGTAATGATAGATAATAAATAGCCAACAACAAGATGTAATCAAGGTTGGAAATTGTGTTTTGATTCAACTTCTGGAGACTATAGATATTTTGTAACTTGCAGCGTCTCATCTTCATTCTTAGAAATGCAAGCTTCCTTTGCTGTTAATTGCTCAATGCCCATTTCTCCTCTATTCTAAGCTTATGCCTGAAGGGTTGTATTCATGATTTCTTCTATGTCTAATGCTAGATAACTATCATCTTATCTCTGGATTAGACAATTGAATGTATTAGTGAGCAGGTCACTCAGGTTTCTTTTGTATCTAATGCAAGATAACTGTCATCTTATCTCTACATTGATAGATTAGATTTGCAAGTTTCTTTACTAGTTGCAGCTGGCCATCTTACATTCTGTATGCATCTGCTGGTGTGGTTAGTATTCTTCATCTATTCACCTAATTCCCAATTTTTTGAGCATTGGTGGTCTGAAGCCTTGTAGTCTGAGGGCGTTCATGCATGTCTGGAGTGAAATCAGAGTAGAAGTGGTTATCTAGCTTGAACCAAACCATCACCCATCCAATAAGTTCCTAGAACCATATTGAAGATTATATGTTACTAGGCATCTCCGAGCTACAACCTAGGAGAGTTTCCTGGAGTCCTAACAGGCCCAGAGCGAAACGTACTTCGTGACCTCCAGTAATTCTCTCTCAATGTTGGGGAATTGACTTTCCTCTAGAAGTTCCCCCACTACGAGTACTATGGATAGTAACAACCGTGTGTAGTGGAAGGTTTTACCCTGTTCTTGGGCTTCGCGACAATTCTTCAAGAATTCTATGTAGAGGAATTCAACCCAGTTAAACTAGACCCCCTCCGCACACTGCTTGGCCAGTGCGATCACTAGTGCATGTACTTCGTCTGTGCGACAATTTCTCATAACTTCGCCAACCAAGATTTGGGTTGCTACATGTATTGCTTTGTCCTTGATGTTGGAGATAGCATAGCCCCTATTCTTCTTCTCCAGCTTGTATTTTGTCTTCATGGCCTCCGCGAGGGCCAAATCACTACCCTTCCCTTCTAATATGGTCCTGGGGTCCTTTCCTTTGAATGGTAGCTGGGAAATGCGATGGATTAGGTCCGCCATGATGGGGATAGGCTCCTCCAATGATAGATACCCATCATGCACTAGGCAAAGCAGCTGCCTGATGACGAGAATGGCTATTGGGACGCGATGGAAATGGAACACCCATAGTAGGTTTAGTAGCCCAACTTTTTCCACTCTACGTAGCCACTTCCACAACTCTAACATTGTCACCAACCCCGCACTGTTTTGCTTCATGAGATTCCTGGTCTCTAGGCGAGGGAACTTCTCATAGTTAGCAAGGTCCCAGTCTTCAAACTTCATGGTTGGCACACAGCCCAGGTGCATGCCTTCAAACACAATGCTATCTGGGAGGAGCGGGGTCTGGAGTGGACTCTTGGTTTCATCCAGGTCTTTGGGTACTTTGGCCTTCCCCTTTCATGGGGGGACATATGCAAGCAGTTTTGTCACAAAGCGTGTAGGTTGAATATCCTCCTCCATGACTTCGTCTTCTCCCTCTACGCTGGTAAGGGCCTGCAAATATTCTTCCTCCTCATTTGTTTCTGTCGTGAAAACTTTCCCCTTCTCTTCCATTTATAGTTTTTTGTGTAGTAGGTTCCTCAGGGACACACATACTAGAGCCATTGCCTATTTATCCTTCTTGGGTCTTGGCATATGCGGTGATTTTGGGATCTCTACCACAACCCCAACACCTTCTAGAACATCCTCCACCATTGCGGTTTGTGCGGCCTCACTGGCAGTTACCTCTTCAATTGCCAAACCATTCTTAGTTGTTGTCATCATATCTAGGCTATATTCTATCACTCATGAACTCAGGGGCTCAATTATCGCTCGACCCTCAATGCTCAGTGCTTTTCTTAATCACTGAATTCTTAGATGACCAAGTGTTGTTTATTGGGTAGCACTTTGTGTTTTATAGCACCTTTTGAATTCAAATTCTACCATTCCCCCCAATTCCAGTCCATTAATGCTTTCTTGTGTTATCAGGAAATCTAATGTCCACTTGGAGCTACTAGTCCCACTAAGACTGGTAGCTATCTTAGAAACAAACAAACCAAAACTACCTTCACTTTCCATTATGAGAATTAGATAAGATGGGAACAAAGGACACCAACCTCAGTCTTGCGCTTGGTTCCTTGTTTGGTTCCTCTCCCTTCTGACAAGTCTTTGCCACTTCTCCTTCATCTACCCAGCTTCAAAGAGCACCTATGGAATCGAAGTAGCATAATACTATCGAAGAACAGAGATCTAAAATCATAAACAATACAGGACCAGATATATATTGACCAAAAAAATGCATATATCATCAAACATACAAGAATGTGGAGGAAAGCTTGAATAGCTTTATTAATATCAAGAATATCAAAGAGGATTACAACCAATTTTTATGACCTAACGTCATCCTCTCAGCATGAAAGCCCTTCTTCACCTCATGAAAAGCTTAGATCACCCAACACTATGATGTTGCACTAGGAAACCAACAACACTTCCTTACAAGATACAAGATTCCAACCTCTAGATCTCTGTGATGAGGGATCCATATATAGATGATTGTACGGGGTGAGTCAGATTCTGGGATTTTGATTAGTGTCTTCTCTCTGATAGTTCTTGATTCCACTCGGAGATTGATGATCTCTTACTCATCCCTGGGCAAATTCAGAGAGGCAAGTGTCACAGGAGAAGCTTCTGGAAGATTCCATGATCATCCACCTTGCAAACTGTCTCTACCATTTGTCTACTCTCGCCCATTGCACCCTACAGAAGGGCATTCCAGTATGCATCACACTTTTTACACTGAGTAGGTGAGATGCATCTCACCCTCTACACTGGGCAGTCTGTATGGTCCAGTTTAGACCAGTTCTGAGCAGTTGTCTGTGGAGAACTTCTGGGAGATGATGTAATCAGCTGACCTTGTTCCTCTAGGGTGTGAAGCAACACTTTTAGGGACTTAGAATCCCTTGGTTTATGGACATCTATGATTGGGGCTACAGTGCCCAAAAATGTCTATAACAGTTGCCCCCTAAAGCATGAGGTCGTTAATCTTTTGATGTCGGGTGAAATGCTTTATCATGAGGATCCGAAGTTTTTTCGAGCTGGGAGGTGACCTATAATAAGATACAAACAATACATTATCTTCATAATATTTTTTATGATCTAGCTGAGGCGGCATTCCCATGTTCAACTTTATAAATTCATTTTCATGTACATAGGATAGACAACCGTCTATGTAGCAGACTGATGATTTAGACGAAGTCATCATCCTTTGATTCAGATGATCATCTGTTTGGAAATGATGTACATTTGATGTCTTAATATTCCTGAATATTTCATAGCCCAGATGGATGAAACTAGATCTGGGGTCTTCAAACTCGTTCAATATTCACTTGGAGTACAAGTCGATCCATGTGAAAGATGTTCTAGAGTCGAACATGGAAAGACATTGCCTGATTACCAGCTAATGATGTAAGTTGTTAACAGGCGCAAGAGGAATCACTGATAATGATGATGACCCTCAAGGTACTACAATACAATTCATGTGGTGTGAAAATGGGACTTGGCATCGAACACCACGTAAAATCTTTTGGTCAAAGGTCGTTGATGTAAACCTTTTGCCAAAAGTGAGAAACTTTCCATTGAGGCATGCAAGCTTCAAAGTACTGAAAGAGTTGTTCCTATGTCGACTTCCTGGATAATGAGCTGATGTCAACAAGGATCGATATATCATAGGAGGGCCTTAATTAATCCCACATCTATGACATGGAATGGAGCAAATGATTTTGGAGGTGAAAATGATTTGATGATACAAGGTTCAGGGCGGTAGTGATGAAAGAATGGAGCGTGAATGTATTGCAGCGGATGAGACATAGGTGAATTCTCTAAGCGACTTCTCTTGAACATACCAGCAACACTAAAATGGATTGGTAGCGTTAACCCCAAAGATGGATGGTATGATGGACCAATGGTGATATGACCGGTGAACGGAATAACCCAACCCGACTTGGACGTGGAGTGAAAGTGTCATGTTCAAGAGCGACTTGCTACCAATAAAGTTTCTTCAAGTTTTATTCCCAATTTTCCCCTATCATTGCTGACCAATACCTCTTTATTTTTATCAATATTGAGGAGGATAACATATGCTTGTTCTATAATTCACCCTTCGGGTGAACCCATCGCTATGTTTTAACGAGCCTAGTGACAGTGAAACTTGTTCTCATCCATTTGGACAAGTTTGTCGCTATTGATTTTAACGAGTTTAATGACAATGATAACTCGGTCCTTTTTCAATTTGAGAGTTTGAAAAGGGATGGAAAGGAAACTCCAATAATCCTTTTTCATCATATAATCCCTTAAGTCTAAAAAATTATAAAATAATACAAAAGGGATGAAATTTCGATAATTTTAACGAGCCGAACAAGACAAGCGCTTGATATTTTTGTGTAATAATCCCTCAGGTCCAAAATGATTAAAATCTGGAGGAGAGATAGCAATTCCGGTAGCTTTAACAAGCTGGAGAGGCCAATCGCTCGGCAATATTTTCATATTTTACAAGTTAGGTGAAAATAGCTTAAAGGAGACTCATTTTTTGAGGAATGAGTGATAATTTCAGGTAGCAGTTGATTCCAAGTAAGGTTTGGAATTTTCCAATCATGGCAGTGTCACAAGGATGGCTAACAAGATCACTCATCACAGATGTTCCTAAAAAAGGGTAAACAATCAAATGGAGGCGTATGATCGGCTAAAACAGAGTGCAAGTGATGATGAGAACATGACCAAGGCTCAAAAGATGATGATAATGCATTCACAATTGTTATTTACTGGAGATTGGTTCATTTTTTAATGAGCTTAAACTCTGGGGGAAACATTTGCTCATTGCTTAGGTTTAATTTTTAACGAGCTTGAACTTCACATAAAAACTGCTCGTTCCAGTCATAAAATAAGGACATCTCATCGATAGATTCCATTTTTTATGGAGCTTGCACCTTTCAAAGCTTTGCTCTGTATCCTTTTGCATGTAAGATAGGAATGACCAACTACTGTCCTAGGGGTTAGTTAACTACTAAGGTCAGGTTGGAAAATTTTTCCTTTACTTCTCCAGTGCCATTTGGCCCCTGCGAAGGCGAACAGTCAATTCGACCACTCACCCAACTTAAGCAGTTGAAGTTAGCAGAATTATAGTTAGCGTTATGCTGGTCACTTTTCACTTGCTCGCAAAAGGTTTGCATGCCCCCAGGCATAGCGAAGTAGAGTTTCTAGATTACCCTTCAATTTTTAGACAAAACATTTGTTCCATTGGGAAAGGCCTACCTTCAAACAGAGGTATCTTATTCCAGTCTAATTCCCTCTTCCAATATGGACGGGTATCAGGCTAGTCATATATCCTTCGCAAAAACCTACTCTATGCCTAGAGTTTTCCTGTCGTAACAGGCCAAGGTGCATGCCCCCTAGGTTTCAGTCATGTCCTCCCGAATTACTCACGTTCTTTAGGTGGACAGACTGGAGATTGATGAGACATTCCTTGTGTGAAAAGACCATTTAGGGATGGCATTTGACTATTAGCTATGTGTGATCCAGGGAACGAAAGTTGGTCTACGAGCTGGACCACTCGGCCTTCATGTGAAAAACACATTACTCTAAAGAGTGAGGAGACAATGGCTCCCATGCTATAAATATAGTCGTGCCAAAGGAGTAGATTATAGTCTAGAGGTCCTTGGACTACCATTACGTTCATATAAACGGTTTTCCTTCTCAAAGTAATAGGCACATCTGGAAGGATCCCTAACGTTTGACTAGTTCCTTTGTTGAAGCCTGTCAGATTTCTCATCTCAGGCAGAAGCGATGGAAAAACAAGTGCTTTCCAGGCAGTCGAGGAAAGGAGACTCACAGAAGCCCCTTCATCTATGATGGTACCAACCATGACCATTCTGTAATCTTGTACAATGATTTGGAATGGTACATTAGACGGTAAACGGGGTCTGCCTAGTAGATTCCAATCGAAAGAAACTACTAGGTTGCTTGGAGGTGGGATCGAATAAATGGTTGAATATGACTCTGATGAACTTCCTTCTTGCGGTAAAGGAATGGGTAGATTGCCCCCATGTTCACTGGAGTCTGTGCTTATGAAAATAATTTGAACGATGTCGTTCTCATTCTCTTCAGTGACTGTATCATCTGAAGATGGACCTTCTGAAGGCAAGACCGGGTCAACTTCCCCCTCGACCTTTTGACTTTCGTTTGGTGTAGATTCAGAGGGTTTATCTTCAATGATAGACACTTCGACCGACCACAATGGCATGTCAGCTGGATTTTCAACCAGTGATGGACTTGGAAAGTGTTTCTTATATCTAGGAGGAAGCCGTAGCGGTGAAGCTGGACGGTTATCCAAAACTCTTTTAGCTTCATCTAGGAAAGGACAACGGTGGACGACATTATCGCCTTCACACAGTTTACAAGGAAATTTACATTTCCCTTTCTATCCAGATACTTCGCTTTCACTAGTTGACGGCGTACTTTCAACACGATCAGAGGTTAATGACACCGGATTGTGCAAACGAGGAGACCAGTGCCTTAAGATCCGAGGGATACAAGGACAATCTCGATGATAGTGATCTCCTTTGCAAATGACACATGAAGATTTAGGCTTGGATGGTGTAATGTGTGGATTTTTGCTAGACGATGCATGGTTGCTCCTTTTTGCCTTTGGCTCCTTCTTCTTCTTATCCTTCTTCTCCTTCCCCTTCTTCTCCTTCTTAGTTACTTGATTTTTAGCTTTACCAGCTTCATCGAGCAAAGAGGAAGGAGGAGAGGGAGAAACGGATGAAGTAGAAGGTTGGGAGGTAACTATAGTATCATCTAGTTTCTGACTTGATTGTTTAAGAATCACGATGTTCAGAACGATGGAGGTCGAGAAGAGCCATATTGGCAAGCCAATCGTCAATCTTAGAAGTGACAATGTGGCCATATGAGGTGCGCCAACATCTCCCCAATAGGAGAAAGGACTAGGATTTCCTCCAAGGGGAAATCCTTGGTTGGTGGACTCCATTTTCCTCAACCTAAGACCAACACAGGAATAGTGATATTATTCCGATTAAAATAAATTTTAGACGCTTTGACACAACTTGTTTTTTCAATTTTTAAGAGTCGAGAAAAAACAAAAGATGACTCTAGTCGCCTTCAATTTTTAATGACCTGAAATGATAAGTGCTCAGATGGACCTTTTCCTTTAAGGAGTCTAAAAAGGAACGAAAGAGACTATTGTGGAAATCTAGACAGAGGGATTACCAAACCAATCACAAAACTGCAGAATACTTTTTACGGTACGACAATCAATCTTCCCAAATGTTGTGTTCAGTGCATTGTGATCGATAGGGCAGCAGACACGGCTTCCTAAGGATAAAGGATATAGCCTATTATGGTCTCCCAATATATACTTAATGGTATGTGGGAGCACAAGTTCGTACTGGCACTTGTCGTCTCAAAGAGGAGGAATCACCCAACTAGCAAGG
>APFE030478026.1:0-15432 GCA_000404065.3 Pinus taeda
ATATACCTTGACATAACGTCATAATACCTATGCATATCGCTATTATCGTATAGATACCTTATCACTATAAGAACCATATGTACATCATTATCTTCCTATTATGATAGCATGAAACATCGCCAATATGTTTTCATCAAGTTGTCAAGTACTTTTCAATAATCAGTTCAACTTCTTTCTACAAGGTAGTTGACCAGTTACACCAATGGTATAATCATCTAAGTACATCTTTAAATTTCATATGAGCCTTATCATCTTGAGTCCTAATCTCTCATCATATATTCTTCCTTCCCCAAGGAAATTTTTGGTGAAATTCATTGTTTAAGATATTACGAGTGATACCACCATTATTTAAATCATCTATCTCAAAAATTAAAAATCCGTTGATTTTACATCCATTTACCCTTTGGCTTACCGATTCCACTACCGCTATATGCAATCGCATATAAACATTTTTTCATCGTGATTTAATTTTATATCATGCTTAATTTACTTTCACGAGGATTTGTTGATCCATGTTGACTCAATTAACACTTCATCCACGGAAATATTTTCTTATCTCGTCAAGTTCGTAAAGTTCGTATCTCAATACCACTTGATTGCTTTATCATAAATTCAGTTTCCTCAAGCTGGGCAAAAGACTCTTTCTTATTAAATAGTATCATTATTTTAGATTTTGAAACAGTCGGAAACACTACTACCATCATTGTCCATGAGAAACTTAAATGTGAGGTGTTATGTGGAAATGACCTCTTTTAACGTTATGGGAAGTCCTACTCATGAAATAATGAGTCAAGTACAATCTCTATTAATTGACTTTCACTTCTTTTGTCACTATGTACACAATCCTTCTCAAGGTATCCGTATAAAATTTCTAGCAACATTCCTTCCTATTTCTTCCTTGTTATTATCATTTGGTCATCATGCAACTTCATACCTTCACATCATTATGACCATTACCAATCATGTTTCTATCTCTACTCATTAATACCTTTAAAAGAACTTTCTTCTTGATAGAACATCCCTTCCTTTTCTCCTTGTCGTGATTTCCTACTATTCCATGTCTATTGGCTTCAAAAATGGAAGTTTCTTCACTTCATTCTATTTTATTAAATTGACTTGAATTTCTCATCTCCAATCATTGTGTTTTTCCTCCTCTCCTATAGCACTGATATACCTTGGAAATGTTGTTACTATTTCCAATTTGGGTAATACCTGCTAAATAAATTCATTAAGGTAGCTACCAAATGTAATCCGCTTATCAACATAATAAAATTACCTGATCATACGTCTTGTTATCCCTAGTCCATTCATATAGTTATTCATCTATGGAAAACTTTTCAATGGGGTTTTCCCATTAAATGGAAAATTGTTATAGATGTTGTCACGCACACAACTTATCCTTTCCAATCATTTTATCATACCGTCCAAGTTTCGTAAAATTATTACCATAATTATTCAACTTCATTGGTTGATTGCCAATATTTTGTGCATCATCCTTAGATCGACCTTATAGTGACACTTTTAGAGTACCGAGTTATGTTTATACCAAATCCTTCCATTATGTTCCAAAATACCACAATACTCTTCTTTTATGTTCCAAAATAGGTTGTCTCTTCTTACTGATTTATTATCTTTGTTGTGATACTTCTTCTCTACCACCTTAATTATCTGATCCAAGTTAGGCATTATCAATGTCGGCATTAAAGATAGACTTGAGGAGTTGGATTCTAAATCATCTAGTAGGGGACCCACATTACCAAAAAATAAAATTTGCCTTACAAGAAGAGGTACCTGTGGCAACCAAGTGGGAGAAATACACCTTAGAAAATGATGGATTGCTACGATATAAGGATAGGATTTATGTCCCAGAAGATGATGATCTTCGGAATTTAATAATCAAGGAAGCCCATCAAGCTCCATACGCTGCGCATATAGGAGTCCAGAAAATGTATGCAGACTTAAAACAACTATTTTTCTGGACAGGAATGAAAAATGATATAACAATGTTTGTGGCTCGATGTTTAGAATGTCAACATGTTAAAGCTGAACATCGTCACCCGGCAGGACTTTTACAACCCCATGATATACCAGAAACTAAGTGGGAGATTGTTTCGATGGATTTTGTTGGAGGCTTACCTATGACATCCCAGAGACATGACTGTATTATGGTTGTGGTTGATAAATTAACTAAGAGTGCTCACTTCATTCTAGTCAAGACCACCTTTGAAGCATCAGCTATCGCCCAAATTTTCCTTAAAGAAATAATTCGCCTTCATGGAGTACCACGAAAGATAATATCTGATAGAGACGCACGTTTTACTTCCATATTTTGGAAAAGTCTATTACAATCTATGGGAACACAACTAAATTTCAGTACAACATATCACCCAGAGATAGATGGTCAAACAGAAAGAGTAAACCAAGTGTTGGAAGACATGTTAAGAATGTATGTCATGGATCAACAAAACCAATGGGAGAAATACCTTCCCTTAGTAGAGTTTGCCTACAACATAGTTACCACAGTTCAATACAGGCAGCTCCCTTCGAAATCTCGTATGGAAGAACATGTCGTACTCCGTTAAGTTGGGATCGATTAGAGGACCGAGTCATGTTGGGACCTGAAATGCTCCAAGAAATGGAAGAACAAATGGCCACAATTAAGCAGAGACTAAAAGAAGCCAGGGATCACCAAAAAATTTAATTGGTAAAGGAACAGTTCAAGAAATGATCAATATGTTTTCATCAAATTGTCAATTACTTTTCAATAATCAGTTCGACTTCTTTCTACTAGGTGGTTAATCATTTACACCAGCAGTATAATCATCTAAGTACATCATTAAATTTCATATGAGCCTCATCATCTTGAGTCTTAATTTCTCGTCATATATTCTTCCTTCCCCAAGGAAATTTTGGTGAAATTCCTTGTTTAAGATATTACTAGTGATACCACCATCATCTATCTCAAAATTAAAATCCCTTGATTGTACATCCATTTACCCTTTGGCTTATTGATTCCAATACCGCTATATGCAATCACATATAAACTTTTTTCGTCATGATTTAATTATTTATTATAAAGTGATTTATTTTATTATTATTCATTATTTTTTATTATTACTTATTATTTTTGTATTATTTTATTAGTTTATTATTATTTATTATTTATTATTAAGTGATTTATTTATTATCCATTATTTTTATTATTAATTATTTTTTGTATTATTTTTATTAGTTATTATTATTTATATTTATTATTAAGGGAGGATATTACAATTTCTGCCTTCATATTCTCTTTTGAGATTGGAAGTCCCAAGTAAAAGAAGTGAGTCCATTTTTCCTGTACGAGGATTTCTAGGATTTGTGAAATCCTTTGCATGATTCTGAGAGGGGTATTCCATCCATGTATTCTGCATTTTGTGTTGTTTAATAGCCCACCTAAAACCTGTAAGAAATCATCCAAAAAAATTTTGAACATTCTTGCTATTATTGTTGATGCCCCTCCCAACAGCAAAGTGTCATCAGCAAACAGCGAGTGGTTTATTGTCTTTACTCCTTTTGCTATTCTCCCTGTGATGTTTCTTCCTTTTTTTTTCTTTTTCCAAGGCTCTGCTTAAATTTTCCGCCATTATAATATATAGGAAGGGAGAGAGAGGACATCCTTGCCTGAGGCCTCTTGTACTTTGAAAAAATTTAGTGGGCCTTCCATTTATGAGGGGGGAAATCCATGGGGTAGAGATGCATGCCTGGATGACTTCTATTATTTATCTTGAGAGTCCAAGTTTCTTGAGGATAACCATTAGATATGGATGATTGACCCTATCAAATGCATTTGTCATATCTAATTTGATTATGATGCCTTTTTCTTTCATTAGTATACTAGAATGTATAGCTTCCTGTACAATAATTACATTATCTATGATTTTCCTGTTGGGCACAAATCCTCCTTGATTTTCAGATATGATTATTGGAAGCACTTCCTTGATTCTATTTGCAATTATTTTTGTTATAATCTTATAAGAGGAATTTCAAAGAGAGATAGGCTAAAACCTATTGAAAGTGGAGGGATTTGGCTCTTTTGGGACTAGAGAAAGGTAGGAGGATTTTGTATTGCTTCCTTTCTTTCTTTTTTGAAGATATTCTTCACCATTCTTAAGAAATCCTTTTTTATTGTATACCAATGAAATCTATAGAATGTTATTGTAAAACCATCTGGCCCTGGGGCTTTATCTAGATGTAGACTCCATATAGTCGTCGCTACCTCTTCTTCTATGATTTCTTTGCACATTTATGTGTTTTGATCTCTTTAAAAAAAGATTTGTGCGTTGTAGGAATCTTTCATATTCATTCGTTTCTTCTTTTGTTGAAAGTAAATTTTTGAAGTGCTTGTGGGCTACTTTTTTTAATTCTTCCGCACCCTTGACCTCTTGCCCTTCGACTTGTATTTTTTCTATCTGGTTTCTTGCTCTTCTTATCTTCATAGTGTTGTGGAAAAACGATGTATTTTTATCCCCTGCCTTGAGCCACAGGCTTCTAGATTTCAGACTGGCCTCTTCTTCTTCTTTCCTGTTTTCCCTATATATTTCCCAAAAAAATTTCCTTCTCTCTTAGATAATCTTGCTTGCTTTCTTCTTTGAATTCTTTTTCAGTTTGCATGTTGTCCATTTTCTGCTATAACTCTTTTTTCTTTTCTTTTCTTTTTTTTATTTCATTTGCTCTTACCCATTCCTTTAGCTTGGCTCTTACATTTTTTAATTTTTTCTCCCAAATATACTATGGTGATCCTGATACTATTGGCTCCCATGCTTCCTTGATTAATTCTCTAATTTATGTATTATTGTCCCATATTGAACTGTATCTAAATGGGAGCGGTCTTTGATTTTCCATTTTGCCAGTGATTATTGCCACCGGTTTATGGTCAGATGTCATGGTGTGTAACATTTTTTATTTGATGGAGTTGTGCACTGCTGTTATGATTTATTGTATCAAGATTCTATCCAACCTTTCTTTAATGTTGCTTTCGCCCACTCTTTTATTGCTCCAGGTGTATTTCCCATTGTTTGGAAGGATGTCTATTAAGTTGTGTTGTTCCATTATTTCTTCTAGAGCATCCTTGGATGGGTCTGTGTGATATGTTCCTCCAAACTTTTCTTCTATGCTTCTTACCAAATTTAAATCTCCTCCTAAGATTATTTTCCTGGCTTGTGTTTCTTTCAATGCTTCTTTTATGGTGGCCCAACATTGCTCTTTTTCCTTGTAGTGATTGGGGGCGTATATGTTTATGACACTATACTTCTCTTTTGTACTTATTTGCATTAGATTTGTTTGTATCCAGTGTTGATCTTTTTTTGTTGTATCAATTCCCAGATTCCTTTCTTCCATATTGTGCAGATACCTCCTGACGCTCCTGTTGCCTGTATTTATTCCCCTTCATAATTTTGAATTTTTTTTTATATATTTTCAGTTTCTTGGCTATTTGTTATGGTCTCCTGAATCATAAGAATGTCTGGGCTTTCTTTTTCCAGAATATCTCTTGTGGCATTTTCTTTGAAGGATGATCCCATTCCTCGGTAATTCTAGGAGACCACTATCATTATTTTCTTGTTGGGTGGTGCAAGGGTCCTTTCCCTCTTTGCTGGATTTTTTCGTTGTTTCTTGTGCTTCTTCCTAAAAAGGTTTTCATAGGTTGTTGCGTTCCTAATGCCATTTCCTTTGATGTTGCTTCATCCCTCAACTCTTTGTTTGACTTTATTCCTACTTTTTTTTGGTATTCTACATTTGGGAGTGATTCTTTTGACTGGTTTCTTGTTAGTATTTTGTCTACTGAGGGGGGGGGTGGAGTATGGGTATTTGAGACCAGAGGGGATGAAGGGGGGTTGAGAGTATGGTGGGGGGATCTGGATCTAGGTCCAAGGGATGGGGGGCTGAGGGATCCAGTGGCTCAAAAGGATTAAGGCTAGCAAGAGGATTGTTGTTTGCTTTTGGTGATAGAGGGTGGAGATCAGAGGATATGGTGGGCTGCAAAGTAGAGTGAGTGGGTTGTTTATTGGTTGTCTTCTTTCTTTTAACATTTTCCCATTTGTTTTCCGGATCTTCAATCTTTTCATTTTCATTTTCATTTTCATTTTCTTTTTGTGTACATCTATTAGCAAAATGGCCATATTTGTGACATACCTTGCATTTGAAGGAGATTTGTTCATAATCCAGTTGTTGTATATGCGTCCACTGATCCACTTTGATTTTGATGGTTTCAGGAAGCCCTTTCCCTAGATCCACTTCTACGCAGATTCTGGCGCATGCATGCATATTTTCCTTTGGCTCACACCTGTCTATGTATTTCCCAACTGCATTTCCTATGGCTTTAACTGAATCATCTTCCCAATAGTGGAGGGGGAAGATGTGGCAACCTGACCCAAACGAGGACAACATTGGGTACATTCCATTTCTGGATCAAAGTTCGGCATCCATCTGTTTAAATACAGTCCCCTTGTATCCATAAAGTAAGGGTCATTCCTAAATATCAGATCTCCCTCCTCCTTGGTTTCAAAGTGAAAGGTGTAGTACCCTCTTCGACAAAACCTGATTGAAATTTTCCCATTTATTGATGCATTCCAGTTCCTTTCTACCCATTTTTGGACAGTTTCGGGCAATCGCCATAACCCGGTAAATTGTCTGAATAATCCACGCTATGCCAGGGATAGTGCTGCTTTGCGAGGAAAAGCAGGAGGGAGTGAGATTTCAATGATGTCTTCCAATCTTTTAACAAACTTAGTGATTGATGGTTCGTTCTTTGCCAGACCCATTACAGAAATGAGAGAGGCGAAAGCTTTTGATGTTCCTTCATTTTCTTGTTGGTAGTCTGAGAGAGGATCTTCGTCCTCTTATGTGTCCATGTTGCTCGATCCTCAGAAGCAGGAGGCCGCTGAGGGGTAGTTGTGTGTTGTGTGTTGTGATCTCTGGCTAGGGCTACACTGCTCCTTAGCGACTGTAGCAGGCACGATTTTGAAGGAGAGGGGCATGTTAGGTCCCTATAATACTAGTGATTCCCCCATTACTATTGTTTAGCCAATTTAATGTCCTTAAATTGTCAGCATAAATTATCGACCAGGGCAGGTATATTAATGAAGCACAAGTGCACTATATGTGCTACAAGTTATTTTATGTCATTAAGATATCTATGTTCTTGTTAAAGTCTAAACCTAGAATTAATATGAAGATGGTTTTACTGATTATATTAGAGAATTGTTCCTTAAAGTTGATAGCTAGTTATCTTAGAAATTAATCTCTATTGAATCAGTTTATGGATGGTTTAAGAGTGATTCTAAACTTTACTCTTGTTAGGCTGTTTTGGATTTTATCTTTAAATTTTATGTTGCAACCAAGTCTAAATTACTATGTGTTAAAGAGATCTATTCTATCAAATTGTAAATGAATGATCTCTGAATTTAATTGTCAAGAAAAAGATTGCACTCTTTTACTTATACAACTTCATCCAAACAAGTCATAAATCTGATAAACTGAAAAGCAACTACGCTATGAAATGAAACAGTTGAACTACACTTGGTAGAAAGCAAGGAAAATGATCAAATTGTACCATATAAAAAGCAAATGAAACAACAGAATTAACCTAGGTAGAAAGCAAAGGAAATTGCTTATGCAGACAATGATTCAATTGCGAATTCCATCATGCTACATTTCAAAACACAAAATAGAGCATCTACGATTAAACAATTAAAGAAATCTATGTGCAATTGGTTAAAGACTTGTGCTGGACGTAGGGGCCCTCCACGAAACAATCGAAAATCTCCAATCAATGCAGCATGGAAAACATAAACCAAGTCTATTACTTGCAAATAAATTTGACGAGATGTTCTCAAAATTTACATATATCAGTGCGCACCCAAAACACAGAGCAGCCATTTCTTTTATAATACTTCTCTGTATAACAATACGAGAGTTTCAAGCCTACATATCTTTATTTCGATCCTATTAAATCAAACTATATCGCTAAATAATCAATTTTCTATTTGGAAAAGAAAATCGATAAGATTTCATGAAAACTCGGACTTTGTCCTGACGATAATCTTGCAGTTGAATATGAGGTTGACCGTGTTATCTTGCGATCTTTTTGAAGGATTGGCTCAAGAGAATAGGAAAGAATCCACAAGGGTGTCATTCCTCATTCATCCATATCTTCCTTTGCTGAGTTGGAGCATCTGAACTCTGTCACAATGGAGGTAGCTACGGAAATCTGGATTAGCTGCAGAAACAGACCAATTATGTATCTGAATGCATACTTTAACAAAACAATAAGGTATATAGAAAAATATGAAGAAGAAGACATGTAAGTGCTTACCTTTAACAAAACCTTGTGTCTATTGCATTATTTAGGTGATAGGTATAGGAAAAAAGGGTGTCAAGGTAAGACAATGCTTGGACTCTACAACTATTGTCATTGTAGCCCTTATTGTTATTGTTGTGCCCCTATTGTCCCCATATTTTTATTAGTGTGGCCCATAGAAGCCCACTATTGTTATTGTTGTGCCCTTATATTATTATTGTTATGTCAACTTTGATTATATTGTGACCCATTAGACTCCTATATATAGAAAGGAGGTTTTTCATTTGTATCATCCAAGAATTGTTGATTTTTGTAATGTAAAGGAGATTGCCCCCTCGAAGAGGCTGATTTTGAAGGCATTGCTTTATATTTTCTTCTATTTTGTGAGTTGGTTACATAACAGTCCCTGTCTATCTTCCTTCCAAACAAAGTTCTTGTGTTACCAACTAAATTTGGCCAATGAGCTAAATTGCCTATTGCTTAGTGACAATTAGTAGTAGAGTTTTATAAGAGATATCCCTCTCCATATTGAAGGCTCAACTTTTAATCAAAAGTGGTTAGAGGTTGCCTTAGTTTTTTCCTTATACAGTCGGGGATTTTTCTAAGTGATAACATTTTGGCACCATTTTCTAGGGAACGAAAGATACACTATCCCCAAACGATTTGATTGTTTAAAACAAATCTCTAAGAGAAAACATGGATTTAAATATCATTTTTTGGCAACAATATTTTGCTCTAGTGACTCGATTGTTGAAGTTTAAGGTGATCCCATTGAGGAATTTCTGACTCATAGGGGAGTCTACACACAGAGGAACTCAAATCCCATTCAACCAGAGACCTTATCAAGCCCAACAAAATTGTTTAGAAAAAAGAATATCTCTAGAAGAACCAAGTACCACTCACTTAGGAAGGTCATCTTCCTTAGCTAAAAAGGTTGAGTCTATAGATGATATACAATTTTATACTAAGTTTGAGAAAATTTTGTTTATGTCCAAGTCAAAAACTAATCTCTCGGATATTGTATTTGACGAGACAAAATTTAAGACCTTTATTCCTAGTTTTTCCCATTAAGGATTGAATTTATTACCACAAGACCAAGAGATTTGGTTTCAGTTTGAAAAAATGGAAAATTTATATCATGCCCTTCAGATAGCTACATCTAAGTCTCCTAATTTTCCATTTTCTATTCCACCATTTTCCACCTCAACTGGCCCTCTGGTCTCTATTGGACCTCATATCCATGCTTCCTCAATTGTCACAATAACAACTTTGCTTTTGTTGTCATATGCATTCCAAATTCATAGTATTGTTGGTTCATCAACCACATCTCACATAACCATGGGTTCTAGATACACCCCTCTCAATCTCCAAGCTCCACTACATGATCTTCCTATAAATTATGGTCAGTGTTTACTTCAGTTTGATGGGACATGACCCCTTACATCTCAACAACACTTACATAAATTTAATGACTTCATAGAGTTTGAGGAGGTAGATCATGAAGACGTTAAATTAAGACTTTTTGCACAAAGTCTCTCAGTAGAAGTTAAAAAATGGTTTAGAGGGCTGCCAATGGGAGGAATTACAAACTTCGAACAGTTCGAATAACTTTTCCTTGCTAGATGGGAGGTGAAAAATAAATCTTTACAAATTTTGAATGAATATGAACATTTAAAGAGAAACTGAGGAAAAATGTGTAGGAATTTTCTGCTAGGTTTAATAGGGTTTATAATTCTATTCCAGCTAAGACTAAGCCACCTCTAGGACTCTCTCTTCCTCATTATCTGAATGCATTTGATGTAGATTTTTCTTTTCATATAAGAGAAAGGAACCCCGCTACATTGGAAACCATACAAAATAATGCCATAGGATTGGAAACCAATTTGTTGGCCAAAAAAAGAAAAAATGAGGACTAAATGGAAAGTAGCATTTAAAGATGAGCCTTCTTCTTCATCAAATTCCAAGTTTGGTGTTATGTTGAAGACAATGGAGAAATTAGTGGATAAGTTAACTCCTCCTAGGGTTAAGCCTCAGCCTCAAGTCTGAAATCTGAATTTTAGGAGACCTCAAGGCCCTCAAAACCGTCAAAGAGAGTAGAAATCCCTGAACACCAACACGCTGTAAGACCTCATTTTCCTAAAAAATTTGTTGATGAAGATTCAACTGGATTTTTAGGCATCTATGGTTCATTTCTTTCGAGCTTAGTCCCGAAGTATCCACAGTAGAAACTATATTTCTGTTAACGTTTCAAATCCCAACAAGGATCCATCATCAGGACCAATCTGAATGATGATAGAAGAAGAGCTTTGTGAAAGGATAAATAGTTAAAGAAATATTTTTATTTGAAAGTCGGGTAATAACTTTATTTTAATTTTTTATTTTTTATTTTTATTTTTATTTTTATTTTTCATTTTTATTATTAATAATTAATATTCTAAATAGTAAATAAATTATATTAGTATTAGTATTAGTATTATTATTTATAATTTATGATTATCATAATTAATTTTTCTTATTTATAGATTTTATTTTTATTTTTAAATATACTAGTTTTAAATTTTTTTACAATTAATAATAATACTATTAATTTTATTAAGAATAATATCTATTTTATTTTTATTTTTTTTTAGGAATTAAATTTAATTGATAATAATTTTTATCATAATTAAACTATTTCTTATTTATAGATTTAATTGTTAAATAATACTAGTTTAATTTTTTTTTATTTAGTTTTTAATTATGAAAATAATTCATCATAATAATTATTAATTATTAACAATAATAATTATTTTATTCTATTTTATTTTATTTTATTTTATTTTTATTATTTTTATATTATAATAATAAAATAAGTAGATTTTATTCTTAGTTAGAAACTTATTATTATTATTATTATTAAATACTATTATTAATAAATTATTAACATATGAATAATATTCAATATTAATTATTAATAAATTAATAATAAATTATTAATTTATTAAGAAATATAATTATTTTATTCTATTTTATTTCATTTTATAAATTATTATTCTTAGTTAGAAACTGATTATTATTATTATGATTGATTTGTTAATATTTTATTACTATTATTATAATAAAATAATAACCCTAAATTTTAATGATAATAATTATTATCAAACCTAATCCTAATATCTATTTTAATTCAAATGAATATCTAAAAAAAACCTACCTCATTACCTAGGAAGTTTTTGGAGGTTCTAACCTTTTGATTAAGGGGAGCCAACTACCACTAATCTCGATACCATTGTCCCGATTGAGATTCTGGGGGTGTTTTATAATCTCAAGAGCCTCCTTGATCTTCCTTCTTTGATGTTGTTCTTCCCTTGCGATGATTGAGGCATTTTCCAAACAAACCTGATGTTTTGTTTTTGAGGAATGATCTGCAAGTGTTGAAGTATGAGATCTTCCATTCTTGATATCAGCTCCATGCTCTTTCAATCTTTTCTGCAGAGAACGACCTGTTTCACTAGTGTAACTTTTGCCACAGGAATAGTCAATTTTGTAAACTCCCTTAAGCTGTTGTCTATCAATATCATCTTTGACAGACCTCATACCCTGCTTAATTGTTCTAAGTGTTGAGAACTGAGTGACTATGTCTTTCCTTCTTAGGATTTTGGCAATCTTATATGTGATTCCTTGGATATATGGTAGGAAAACTCTACCACATTGGTTAAGGTCTTGGGCCTTAGGTATTTTAGATAGCACCCTCCTTTCTTCTCTCTCTAAGGTTATCTTAATTTCCTTATCTTTGTAGCCTATACTCTTAAACACCGAAGATAAATGTTCCTTCTCTTCCTTAATATGTTTAGAGTCAGAGATTCGAAAGGCCCTAATGGCAAGAGTGTTAAGTACACCAAACTTTTGGGATGGATGGTGGTAGGAGTCAACATGGAGGTAGCTTTTTATGTGAGTGGATTTCTTAAAGACCTTATGTCCTAAAGAGCCGTCCATTTTTCTAATGACAAGAACGTCCAAGAATGGGATGCTATTGTTTTCCTCAAGCTCTATATTAAATTTTATTTCGAGAGAAATAGAGTTCAAATGTGTGAAAAACTTATTAAGTTCTTCCCTACCGTGGGTCCATTTTAGGTTGGTATCATCCACGAATCGTTTCCACCAAGCTGGCTTCAAAGGGTATGATTCAAGGGCCTTCTTTTCAAAGTATTCCATGTATAAGTTGGCCACAATTGGCGAGAGGGGAGATCCCATTGCCACCCTAGATGTTTGCTCATAGTATCCTCCTTGGAATGTGAAAACAGCCGATCATAAGCAAATCTCAACAAGTTTTGTATTTTATGGGTCAACAGGTTCCTTTATAACCTGAATAGCTTCATCAAGAGGAATTTTGGTGAATAATGAAACCACGTCAAAACTTACCAAGAAGTCATCATGGTTTACCCTTTCATTTTTGATAAGTTTCACAAAATCATGAGAGTCCTTGATAAAAGAATTAGTATTCCCAGCCATGGATCTAAGGATTTTGGAAACATACTTTGTGGGTTCATAGGTTGGGGAGCCAATAGTATTAACTATTGATCTAAGAGGAACCCCTTTCTTATGGATCTTGGGTAACCCATAGATTCTTGTGATGGTTTCGCAGGAAGGAGTTAATTTCTTTTTTAATATTTCTTCAAGGTTGGAGTCTAAAATTCCCTTCTTGACCTCCCTCATAATCTTAGGAATTGGATTAGTGCTAAGCTTCTTATAACTGCCACAATTGATGTGTTCATTCATTTTACAAATGTAGTCTTCTTTATCCAGGATTACAGCTGCCCCTCCCTTGTCTACTTTAAGAACCACAATTTTGTCACTATTTCGTAGGGACCTAAAGGCAGTTTGCTCTACCTTACATAAATTACTCTTGGGAATTCTAGCCTTCCTCATTATGAGAGCAAATTCTTATTTCAATGCCTCCTTATCTTCTATAGAGAGGTTATTTATTCCATCTTCTATGCTACAAATGATATCTTCAACAGGTATGCTCTTAGGAGCAACCGCAAACCCTAGTGCTTTGTTGAGCACACTAATAATTTCAGGGCTTAGTTCTTGGGAGGACAAATTAACTACCTTTCTTTTGGAAAGAATTCCCAGGGATAAGCTAGAGCCTAAGATATTGTTTCCAATGGCCTATCCTTCACCTAGGTTGGAATCATGTTTAGTTAGTTTATTAGTGCTATATTCAGTAGTTATGAATTCCTTATTTTTTCTTCCTCTCTCACCTACCACGGGATTCCCAAAACTCATGGTGGTTGATGTGCTTAATTATTCTGAGGTGTTGGGGATAGCTTCATTAGATCGATCCTGCTTAGAATCGGAATTGTTCAAACTACTGTCAGGAGAGCCAGCGTTCTCTAATTTCTCAAATGTGTTGTCTACCGGGATGTTAGCGCTCATGTTTTCAATTTTTCTTCTGAAGATTCAACTAAAGAAGCAGATCATCAAATCAACTATTTTGATGATGAAGAAACTCAGGTGTTTGTGACTAAAGAAGAACATGATAAATATGTCGAGTCTTCAAAAGAAAAATAAGGTACTCAAATTATGTTTGATTCATAAATCTATCAACAACGTTACAATAATGCAGCAGATACGGTACAATCTCAGGGGGCAAAATGTTCCAATTAAAACTCCACCATTAATACCTACAATAGGATAACAATAAGCTAAGCCAAAAAGAGATACTTAAAAGATTTAATGAACTAAAAAAGGATGCTCCAAAAAGGGTTGACAAAACTAAGAAGGATGTGAAAGAAGTAGAAAAAGCTCAGACATCATTCAACTTGGACAGTGAAATAGGTAAATTAAAAATCCCTATTACTTTTTCAAAATTGTTGAAGAATGAGCAGTATAGGAAATGAATCTTTACAATGGTAAAGTTTTTAGAAAATGATCAAATAAATATTAATTCACAAGATTCTCTCAATATAAATGATGATGCTCCTGAGTTTGTATTTGGTCCCTATGTAACCAGTGTGAATGATGATGTCCCTCCTTTTTATGTTATTCTAAATATCCATGACGTGATCCTTCATATTGCTATGCTGGACTCTGGATCATCACATAACTTGATGCATAAGTCAGTCATGGACAGTTTGGGACTTGAGATTTCTAGGCCTTACAAGGATTTGATTTCCTTTTATTCAAGAAAGGTCAAGTGCTCGGGTTTATTTAAAGATCTTGAGGTGAATTTCACTCAAGTTCCTACAAAAAGCATCATTATAGATGTGGCAGTAGCAGATATCCCACCTAGGTTTGGCATGTTGTTTTCAAGGTCTTGGGAAGTCAAGATGGGAGGCACCTTACAGATGGATATCTCTTATGCATCAATTTCAGTATTTGGATAACTAAGGAGGCTTTATAGGAAATTCCAAATGAAGCATGTGGTGAGCAGTAAGACTGAGCCAGAAAATCATCCCCTTTATGCAGTTTACACTGAGCATGGTTCTCATATTTTCTATAATGATTTCTGCATTGAAGAAGAGAAACAACAACAAAATGAAAATGAAGTTCATGAGGAGAAAGTACAGCTAATTGAAGATCACAGGATATGGAACATGCACTTTGAGGGTTCCACTTCCAAAGACGGTTTAGGGGTAGGCATCTAGATTATTCCTCCAAACTTTACTAGTTAGCTACACTCTTTCAAGTTGTACTTTGAATGCACTAATAACATTGTAGAGTATGAGACTCTGATCATTAGGTTAAATCTGGTAAGAGAGTAGAAATCAAGGAGGATTTGTGTCTTCATAGATTCATAGTTGGTTGTGAAGAAAGTATTGGGTGTATATCATGTTAGCTTCCTGCTGCAGCAGGTTATTCATTTTTCATGATTGGCATTTTACAGGCCAAATATGTCGTACTTTGCTTGCTCCAATGCTCCATATTTGCTTAGCAGTCTCCAAGTGAAGAAGGCTACTTCAAGTTCATTCAATTGCCTACAAATTTTGTAAAGTTATCCTGGCATCGCCATTTTTCAGTTAAAGGGAGGTCCAAACAGTTTAATCTTGGTCTCCCTAGGTTTAAATTTCCTGTTTTAGAATATAGAGATTGTAAATCTATCCAAACAGTTT
>APFE030478026.1:16263-48416 GCA_000404065.3 Pinus taeda
AAACCACCTCCCAGATACAATGGACTCCTTCCAAAGTATAAAATCCCTCTGAGGTAATCGGACCCCTTCCAAAACCTCCAATGCCCTTCACACCCACTTACTCGCTCTTTTTCTCCCAAAAAACTTACACTCCAAAGCCAGATCGCATCGCAACATCGCACTTTCATCTCCATGCAGCTCATCACCCATCCGTCCCCGCCGACACGATATCGCGATATCGGCGATCGGCGATCGCAAGCGCCGAGTGTCCAACTCAAGCACCCTCCGTTCCCCGCCGACGCGATATTGCGATATCGGCAATCGGTGATCGCAAGCACTGAGTGTCCAACTCAAGCACCCTCCGTTCCCCGCCGATGCGATATTGCGATCGCGTCGGAGTTTCTTCATCACATTACTTCCAATATCAGCACCTAACCATGTCGCTCTGTACCAAGGACCCACCACAGCTGACGTCATCTGTCGTATAGCCGACGTAATGCTGACGTCAGCAGCCAGAAAGCCAAAACTTCGCGCAGGAAGAAAAATCGCACTTCGGAGCTCCAGATCAAGAAACAGAGGCAGTTTTCGATGCGTGGAGCGCTAATCGCACATCGCTACGGGAAATAGGCCATTTCGAGGAATATTCGGGGAATCTTCTGATTTCTTAGCCCATTGCGCGCCGAAAAAGCCCGAAAATCGCTCGATCGTGCCAAAAGGATCCGGTTTAAAGACAGCAGCAGATCAATCACAGAGTTTAAAGTGTATCAGATCAAATCATCAGGCATCAAGCGTGTCAAAGAGTATCAGTCGACGGTGGGAGCCATCAATGTAGCGGCAAAGAGTATCAGCGAATATCTTGAGCAGCGGCCTGAAGCAGGAGAAAATTTAATATCTTCCAGCAGATTCATAGAAAGAGGGCGAAACTACTTGCAGCTCTCAAATTGTAATTATTGCACATTTAATTCACACCAGAGCCAAACTGCAGTTCCCGAAGCACAATCACTCCAGCAGCACCGCATCTGGCCCCCAAGGGCCACCTCGTCACCTGTTCCGATCCAGCTGCCCCCAGCGCAGCCAAAGAGATTTACTTGCATTTAATTCCATCAACACTTAGATTTTGAAGAGTTCTCTAAGCAGACCTGTCGAGGTCACTTGTAATTATGTCTTTCCGATATTTTTCTTATAAATACCACCCTGAGCAATGTTGTGAGGGGTCGGTTGGTTGGTAGTAATTGTTGGTCAGTCTTCTTTCCAGCATTTTCTATGAGCAGAGACTCGCACTGTAACTGTCATAATTTCCATAATCAAAGATTGCTGAAAGCATGGATTGCGAAACTACTTGATGTTTTCTCTTGGCCAAGAATGATCACGGAATTCCCTGTGCTTCTACATGATCCAATAAGTTTTCCTCTCCTCTGTTTAATTTTATGTTTTTTTTACCCACCTTTCCGCCTTTCTAAATTGCAGGAAAAAAGAATAGCTTAAGATTTGTTTCATTACAGCTTAAGTTCAATTTCTGCGTTTTTCAATGTTTTCTTCAGAAATAGTTATGAGCTTGTATTCTTAAATGATCTGGTTTACGCTGTTTCTTTCACATATGAGTGCATGTCTTCGGAATTCTTAACTGCTCCTGGATCCCATTCATACATCTCTCCTCTTTGTCAGCATGATGAAATGATTCTCCTTTGCCTGTCATCCCTGATGTTCACTCCGTACTTTCAGCAGACAGAAGATTGTATCCTGTGTGGCTATCCCGCTCCGTATCCCCTTGTGACCAAGAAAACGCTCGCGAGCCTCAATCTGTGACTCCATGCCCAATGGTTCGAAACTTATCGCTTCTTACCTTGCCTCTTTGTTCGAGAATCCTACCTGCTTTCCAATCACAATCAACACTCCCTTGAAGTCAGAAAGCTAACCTAAAATCATCAACTAAGGCTGAATCAAAAGGAGAGAGCCCTCTCCGATTGCAGGTGGGCTAGAACCTGCAATCAGAAGATTGGTTTGTGGTTACCTCGGCCGTATCCCTATTAGGAGCCTAGGGACAACCTGAGTGATAACATATCAAACAAAACATTTGAGGATGAGGGCTTATCGAAATGAGGTATGGAATATGTTTGACAATTTATTTTTAGAACATAAAATCTCTATCGTTTCTAGAGAAGAAATGAAATAGAAGACTCGTTGGCTACTATTGCTGGTGCTTTTAAAATTCCAATTCATCTTAATAGAAAATATGAAATCAATGTAAAGCACAAACCCCCTATCCCAAACAACATCAAGCATTAGAAGATTTTTTAAGATGATCAACAAATTTGTAGATTCTTAGAGATGGTTTATGAATTTACAAATACCCCAGTTGATCAAAATGGAGATGAAGAACCAAACTTAGATGCAGAATCAGATGTTTTGATGAATGATATAGCTGGAAAAGAAATTAATCAGCTAAGCAACAATTTTATTCCAAGGGGTTTGGTTCCTCTAGAAAGATTGTTTGATAACAATGATGCAACTTTAAAACCTATGATTCGACCAAGTGATAAGGAGTTGTAAGATTATAATTCAGGAACAGAGGTTGATCCTGAGTTTGTTAAGGTGTTTAATTCTTTAAAGGTAGAACAGAAGCAACATTATGCAGAATTGTTGAAGGAATTTCCAGATGTGTTTTACTGAAGGTATGAATATTTAAAGGTTTATGAGAAGAACATTATTCAGCACACTAATCCACTTAGGGAGAACAAGAAACCTTTCAAAGAGAAACTTAGAAGGATCAATCTAAAGTTGTTGCCACTAATAGAAAAGGAGGTAAACAAATTACTTGTTGCTAAGATCATTGTGCCATTAAATTTTTCTAATTGGATTTCCAATTAGTTCCGGTTAGGAAAAAGAGTGGAGAAATCAAAATTTTTGTGGATTTCAGAAATATGAATAAGATTTCTCTAAAAGACAACTATTCGTTACTCAATATGGAATATATATAGCAGAAAGTAGTTAGAGCTGAGAGGATTTCCATGCTTGACAGTTTTTCTGAATATAACCAGATATTGGTGAATCTAAGAGATCAAGACAAGACAACATTTATTATGCCTTGGGGCACCTTCATGTACTCCAAAATGCCTTTTGGGCTAATGAACATCAGACAACATTTCAAAGGGTGATGTACATAACATTCGTAGATGAGAAAGATAAATCTCTAGTTGTTTATCTGGACGACATAACATTTTTTCGCCATCAGATTTAGGTCACCTGAAGCATCTCAGACAATTTTTTCGAAAGTGCAGAAAAATTGGCATATCTCTTACACTTTGTTATGCAGGAAGGTAGATTCTTGAGTCACATAGTTTCCAAAGAGGGAATCAAAATTGATCCAGACAGAGTCGCAACAACAAAAAAGTTAGAACTACCTAGAAGTAAAAAGGAAATAAAGTCTTTCTTACGTAAAGTTAATTTTCTGAGGAGGTTTGTTCTGAATTTTGCAGAAATTGTAAAGGCAATTACCAACATGTTGAAAAGGGCGATGAAATTAAGTGGAAAGATTTAGTTCGAGAAGATTTTGATGGAATTAAACATCCATTAACAGAAACTCATGTTTTAATTAGCGTGGATTTCTCAAAGGAATTTTTGATTTTTTCATTTGCATATGAACATACCATATCTAGAGTATTATTGCAAAAAAAACAGTGATAACAAGAAGCAACTTATTTCTTTCCTCAACAGATTATTAAGGGATGTAGATTTGAAGTACAATATCATGGAGAAACAAGCATTTGCGCTTGTTAAGACATTGAAGGACTTTAGAGTATATATTTTGCATTCTCATGTTAAATTTTTTGTCCCAAACAAGGTAGTTAAAGATATCTTAAGTCAACTTGATATTGAAGGAAGAAGAGCTAAGTGGATTGCTAAGTTGTTGGAATATGACTGGAAGATCAAGCCAACAAAGTTGATTAAAGGTCATTGTTTATCAAAACTAATGACAAAGATAAATGATAATTCCTTCGATATAGAATTTTTATCAATATGTTTAAATGACATAGATGATAGGGTGAGTTTAAAAGTGTCTGATGAACTAAAACAGTGGCCATGATACAATGATATAATCTATGTTCTGCAGAAGTTAGAGGGTCCACCAAGAAGAGCCAAAACCTGAGCAATATCAATGAAAATGAAAGCAATTAAATATTGTTCTCCCAATGGAGATTTGTACTGAAAGGATCCATCGAGAATTATCCTAAATTGTCTAATTGAAAGTGAAGCAAAAAAAGTTGTAAAGGAATTTCATCAAGGTGTTTGTGGAGGGCACCGTTATTAGAAGGCTACAACAAATAAGATCCTTAGGGTAGGTTTTTATTGTCCAACTTTATTTTTAGATGTTTGTAAGGAAGTGGAAACCTGCTTCAAATGCCAAATATTTGAAGGAAAAATTGAGCTATTGTCATTACCTCTCAAGCCTATCTCAGTGGAAACTCCCTTTCAACAGTGGGGATTGGACTTCATTGGAGAAATTCACCCAACTTCTTCACGTCAACATAAGTGGATTTTGACTGCCACAGATTACTTCACAAAATGGATTGAGTTAATTCCAATAAGAAACGCTACAAACAATGTGGTAATTTAGTTTCTAGAAGTTTTTTTTTTTTCTAGATTTGGTTGACTGAGAAAGATTATAACAGACAATGCTCAAGCTTTCAAATCCCATAAGATGATCAAGTTCTGTGAGGAGTATAATGTCAATTTGGGCCATTCTACAACTTATCGACAAGGAAATGGCTTGGTAGAGTCATCTAACAAAAGCCTACTCAAAATTCTTAAAAGTTGTTGGAGGACAACAAAATATCCTAGCATACTAAACTAAAATTTGCTTTATTGGCGAACATAATTAGTAACAAAATATCCTCCATTTCAAAGAGTATATGGTACTGAAGCATTTTTCCAGTTTCTTTAAGTATACTTGTAATGAGATTGTTGCAAGAGCACGATGCAAAGCCTAATGACTTTCAAAGAAGAGTAAATCAACTTACAGAAGTTGAAGAATTGACACAAGAAGTATACAATCAATCAGAGTTGTTCCAAGAAAAATTGAAAAAGGTGCTTGATAAAAAGGTGAAAGTAGACAATTTTAAAGTTCAGGATATGGTTTTGAAATGGGATGCTAGGATTGAAGATAAAGGGAAGCACGTGTAGTTCGATCATCTTTGGAAATGACCCTACAAAATAGTCGCATTTCATGATAAGAACACATTCATTCTGGAGAATATAAACAGTGAACTCGTCAGTGGAGGCCCAGTGAATGGGCATTTTCTAAAACCTTATTCGTTTTGAAAGAGTAATTTTCATTTTCATCTGTATATATCCATTTTATTTTCAAAGAAGTTACAGGTGTGTATAACACTCAAAAGGATTTGAAGCCCGAAGTGAAGACCCTAAGATCTAGACTAGTGCGTGTCACACTTTGATTTGAAGTTTCAGTGTAGTGTACAATTTTATTTCATGTCAATAAAATAGATACTTGAAGAAGTGATGCAGAATAAAGAGTTGGCCCAATGAAGTAGGCACTAGAACTATGAGTTCTTTGTTGCCTCATAGGGAGGACAACATCCCCACTGGATCCAACTGTTATCTCAATTTTTCTTCACGGATTTAGATTCAACAATGTAATTTTTATTATTCAAAAATAATTTTTTTGAATTTAAAGGCGCTGATAGTGGGATTGTCAGTGCCAATCTTAAAATGTAATATAAATTGCACTCAGAGATGGAGTAGCAACACCCTTTGTATATTTGTAAAATAAAATGTACTGACAACTGAAGTATCAACACCAGTTATTAGATTTGTAAAATAAACTATAATAGCTAGAATATCAATGTTATTTCGAATTTTTAAATTTTAATATCGAAAATGCTAACAGGGAACACGTCAGCAGAGGATCAGGTAACCGATCACAAGCGTTTCCTAATCAAATGATAACATGTCTTATCATAATTTCACACTACGATATTTTCACCACTGAAAGGTAATCATTATGGTAAATAAGTTGGGTAATTCATCATTTTTCTACATGACAGATTGATTGTCAGTTTTTATCTCAAGTATTTATGTATGGTGTAATTATGTTACCATGAGTTAAAGGTTATGTTGTTAATCCTTTCTACTATTTTCTTCCCTAAAGGAAATTAGTTGTTATCCCGAAACTTAATATCAAATCCCACCCCTATCTCCGTTGCATGTGTTTTTTACTGTGGAAGTTATGGGTAAGAGCGCAAAATTACACAGAGGTGAACCCAAAGGACTTGATCTTCTCAAGGCATATCCAGAGGTTTGACAACGTTTTTGAGAGGTTGGATGGGAGGAATTTTTCTTTCGATGTACAAGTCACCATGATAGGGTTTTCATGGATTTTGCTGAAGGATTTGATGGCCAGGTGGTTACTGTTGGAGGGATTTCTTTCCCCGTCATAGAGGAAGTGGTTACTGAAGCTACATGCCTCCCTGTGGATAGAGAATAGAGGTTTAAAAGCCATATTTTGGCTAGGATCGGTGTACCATTTTTCTTGAAGGATGAATACAAAGAGAGGCCCTGGTGTTCAGAGATACAAAGAGCTTGGTTAAAAGACGAGTGACACCTTCTCCTGAGGATTGAACAGTCATATTTCACATGTGAGGGATGCTTCAACATGGTTAATTTATACCATTTTTGCTTCCTCACTCACGGTGCAGGTCAGGTCGGGATGAATTCCCGTTATTTTTTGTTGATGAGGCTTAAACAAATGTTTGCAAGGGTCAAAGAAAAACCAGATGTTTCCTCTCATTTCATTTATCATTAGGGTTTAATTAAATTGTTGATTGAAAATCATTTAAGGAGAATCAATAGAACATGGGATCACTTTCTCTTTTGGAGGGGTTTTGTAGAGACTGTTAAACCAAAGAGAGGCAAAAAGAAATGAACTAACAAAATTGTTAAACTAAAAACCAAGAATAGGGGACTTCATTCATTCAAACTAGGAGCCTGAAAAGAGGAGAAGATATTCCCCCTTTAGTCCCTGAATTGGCAAGGGTTTATACAAGAAGAAGTGCAAGACTTAGAGAAAGGAAATTTTTTCCCTCTCCCATGTATCTTCTCCTACATAGACTGAGGTCACTAAGTCAACAAAGGAAACTAAGGTTGAAACTAATGAACCTGAAGCAGAGGAGACAAAAACTGATAGAGAGCTTACCTTAACTAAGATTTATAGAAGTGGAAGGAGACAACATATGAGGCCACTGAACAAACTCATGTTGAATATCAAACTTAAACAAAACCCTGAGCTGGAAAAGTAGCTTGTTGGGTATACGACCAAAGTCCCACATTGACTAGAAGTGGGGAGGATCATGGGTATATAAGGATGGACAAATATCTCCATTGGTATGAGGCCTTTTGGGGTAAGTCCAAAAGCAAATCCATGATGGCTTAGGCCCAAAGTGGACAATATCATACCATTGTGGAGATATGTGGTGTCCGGAATCCTTACAAGTGGTATCAGATCCATGCCCCGAAGTTAGCCAAGTGGATGAATCCTCAGAATGTCGAATGAAGGTGGTGGGCGCCGGCAATATCACGATGGGATCCATGGATGAGCTCGGTTAGATAGGCGGTGTGCTCCGGATTCTTCATGGACGTGTCCTGGTCCCAACATGGTGAAGAGGAGTTGACTTGGGATAGAGCAAGCTCTCAAGGCAAGTGGTGTTCCATGTAAGGCGTGTGCTTCCAACGCATTGGAGCAAAGAATCCTGGTTGGTAGAGAGTGGACGGATGGATAATCGTTTGAGGGGAGGCTTCGATGGTCCTTTGTTCGAGGGGAGGATTGTTGGGTATACGACCAAAGTACCACATTGACTAAAAGTGGGGAGGATCATGGGTATATAAGGATGGACAAATATCTCCATTGGTATGAGGCCTTTTGGGGTAAGTCCAAAAGCAAATCCATGAGGGCTTAGGCCCAAAGTGGACAATATCATACCATTGTGGAGATATGTGGTGTCCAGAATTCTTACACAGCACATTGACATAGATGATGCCCCTCAAACGGATTTGATCATAAATAAGGAAAAACCTACCAGTTCCAAGAGGCCTAAGAAGCAAAGTAAGAAACCTACTACAGAAATCGAGGAAGCTAAAAAAGGGAAACAAGGTAATGTTGATATCTTGTTAGAAGTAGCTAACAGGATCGTCTAGTCATCCTAAGAGCATAATTTTGTTTTCTAATAGTTTTCAAGGGCATTTTGATTAGGTGTTGGCAGTTAACCTATCAGTGTGTTTTCATGCTTTAGTTTGGATAAGTGCTAACAACGAGAGTGTTAGCGTGATTTTGTTTCAATTTTATATGGAGCGCGGACAACTAGCTCGTCAGTGATCATAGTCTATCTCTTGTTTTTAAAGAGAAGCAAGTAAAATTGTCAACGTTGAATGAAAGTTATTTTTTGATGCAACGAAGAACAATTTGGAGCAAAGGTAGCCCTTTATGAGGGATTTCAATAGCATATTACCTTTTTTAAGGATCAAGGCCATATTTCAAGGAGGAGGATACCAAACTAACCAGGGTGATGAGGCAAAGATTCAAAAAAATTAGGCAAGATATATGTCATCAATTGTGATCCTAAGTTTCAACCATAACTACATCAACAGTTTAATCTTTAGATACATGATTTTATTTCTTTTTGTTTTATGAGAGAACGATGTAATGTATTTGGTTTGGATTAGATATTTGATCTTTTATTTTTAGACTATGTAATTAAGTTTTTGCAAAAAAATTAGTTATAGTTTGTAAATGATCTATAAGACTATGATTTTACAAGAAGAAAGGGTTGGAATTTTTTGCAGAAACCTTGCATATTGTGTATACCTTTTATATAAATAGAATTGTTCTGAACAATGTTACTTCTGCAAATTTTACAAAGATTCATGTGTTATAAGTTTCCAATCAGTGTTTCTAGTGTATTCTTTTTCTTCTAAGCCATATATATAATTCATATTCTTCTGTGTTTGGAAATAAGTGATTAAATTTGAACTCTGTCTGCAAGCTCATATTTAATTTTCCAAATTGCTTATATGTTTTCAACTTTAATGTCATTTACATAAATCATATGAATGCTCTGTTTTTTATGTTTATTTTCTATTGTCTCCTATCATAACTTGATGGTGGTTTTTCTAAGGAATTTAAAGCTATCTTGCATCTGTTAAACTTGTTCATATAGCATGTAGCTAACAGTTTTATGTTAAGAGTCTCCATTGCACAACGGTCCCTGTCTATCTTCCTTCAAAACAAAGTTCCTATGTTACCAACTAAATATGGAAAATGAGCTAAATTTCCTACTTCTTAGTGACAATGAGTAGTAGAGTTTTAAAGAGAGACCCCTCTCCATATTGAAGGGTCAACTTTCAATGAAAAGTGGTTAAAGGTTATCTTAGTTTGTTCCCTACACATCCGAGGTTTTTTTCTAAGTGATAACAAGCTGAAAATTTTTGTTTAGTGTTATGAATGTCCTATTGAACCCCATCTAAATTCTATGTCATATGGTTGATGCATCTTTTTAGTTTTATGGAACAAGCGTCTCTTAAAGAAAGAGAATATGACATCATATAATATATGGCGTATCAAATTTAGTTTGCTTAAAGTAGCTCTTAATGTTTTTCAGATTAGAGAAATATCGAGTCTGAGGAAGACAAAATATCTCTAAAGAACAAGAAAAGGGGATTAAAAACCCCACACTAGGTTGAAGGTCTAGAGAGCTTCTATGTCAGTAATGGTCTTTAAATTTTTTAGCTCAAGTCCTGTAGTTTTATTTCTTTAATATTCTAAGCATCATTGTATGAAAACTTTGAAGCTCTAGTTTGGAACACAGGGCCTTCTAGAGTTAAAATCTTGGCACACATGACTATAAAGTTGAAAATGTGTTATATATTGCAAATTTAAATTCCCTTGAAATAAAATATATACTTGTAGGCTAAAGGTTGGAAACGCTTGATTTTGTGTTATCATACCATGTATGGTGTTTGATAGTTTCCCTGATTTGGGCCTCAGGAAATGTCATAGATATGATGGGCTTTGTAGGTTTTATTTCGGACTCTTTTGCTTCTCTACTCAAATGGGTATGGGCTCCCCTAGCCACCACAAAAATTAGTAATCTCTCACTTCTATACAACTACTATAAAATAATTGGTTTGATGTGAACGAGGGTTCCACTTGTTTCTCTCGCATACTTTCATATCGTATTTATGTTTTATGGAGTTCATTTTACTATGAAAGCATGTTTCTAACTGGTTAGCTTAAAATTTGTATGATCGCAAACATGGTTTTGAAGATTTTATGTTTGGTCCAGTTATCGATGCATTGATTTTGATTTTCTTCTCTAAAGAGGATGTTAACGAAATAAGACACCATTTTCAAGTAGAAAGGTTGAGCTACAATTTGAGAGTAGATACACAGTGGAAACGATTTTGATGGGAGCAAGCATGGAATTGAACATTACGCCATACAAGTCTCTCCAAACAACAATATTCTTATAGTGATTCCTCTGTTATCTCATTGTATGCGTCTCTACTTAAACTTGGGTTTTCTAATTTTACTTCAAAAACAATATATGAATGTTCATAGTGTGATCTCTGAGTTCGGTCATTTTCATTTTTGAAATACATAGAAGGATGACACATTTTATTCTCACTTTTGACTGCGCGCGATTTTGTTTTTTTTGTTTTCTAAAGATAGCTGAGAAAAATTACTTGTAGGCTCCACAGAGGGTATGCAGGATATGTTGACGGGAGGCCTCGAGAGGCTTGTCTCAATCATCCTAAAGGGTTCACGGTAGATGACAAAGGAAACGTGTTTGTGGAAGATACAATGAATCCTTTGTCAAGAGAGTCAGGAGAGACCCCAAACCGAAAGAAGCTTCCAGCTCCAAGTTTTTAACTTTATAACACAGAGTTAGAGTCATCATTCTCAAATGCAAAGTTGGGTTCTCTCAAGGTTTAATATTGTGTATGTTTGATCTTTCTTTATGATCTTTCACTTGTTACTCATTCTGAAAATCTGTAGAACATAAGTACCCTTTGGACACAATGAAAGTGCAATTATCAAAAGAGTTGGGATTAACAAAGAAGCAGGTAAACGGATGGTTACCTCACAGGAGGCTTAAGGATGGATGGCACTTTTCTTCTCTGAGAAGATAAATTTGTTTGATTTGAATATAGGATAAAACCATAAGACAAAACTTGTTTGTTTTAGAGGTGCAGAAACAAAATGGCCTGCAAGCAGCATGGACAATAATTGTCTTCTCCAATTTGAATAAAGGTGTCTCAACTAATATTATATTTAAGAAAATTTAACACTATTATGTGGTTAGGTGCTAGTTTCTATTACATTATATTACATGAAATACGACAGCTGCTTTTTGGTGGTTGTTGTATTCATAATCAATAGAACCAAAACTTTCCTCCTCCTACTTTTAGTTTTGAATAAATAGTGTGAATTTTTAGAAGTTCAAAACTTTAGAGTAACCATTATTAATTCAAAATTATGGTCAATAATTTTTTTATAAATTCAAAATTTTATAAACAATTGCCCCGTGGTGACACCGTGACAGTGTACAAAAAGCAAAATTAATGATATTGCTGGCTCTTGTTTCACATGCATTAAAATTTGTGCATTGAAAAGAAATAGTCAAAACATAATAAAATCTGACTTCAAAAATTATGTTTGTTTCACATCCTTTCAAATTTGTGCACTAGATTTGTGTAAATTACCGTTACGTGCATTTTGAGTTGTGGTTTTCCTTAATTTTGAACACAAATAACATGGGTTGATTTTATAAGTTCGTTATTCATCACCCATTTGTAGGTTGTTTCATGACACCTTTGATTGACATATCATTGCACTGACCACCTAGTGGATTATTGGATGGATGTGACATTTATTTACATTCACATGTTGATGCAGGTTTGAGTCTATCGTCATTTATTCAAAAAAGTCTACTCAGCAAGGAGAAACATAGCATACTAACTAGTCTCTCGAAAGAAAACAAATTGGTGAATTGAGATGGATTGATCTTTTCCATACTTTATTGCCTTATAACCCATTATTAGGCCATTTACAAATTTTATGATAGTTTGCTTGTAATAACAATGTTAGTAAATGATGTATTTATGACCCAATTTTATAGTTTAAAAGTCGAAATCTTTGTGAAGAATGTATGAAATCATAGATCTTAGATGATGGGTTCTATATGTTAATTTTCAATGATTCTCATGCTTCTTTTTTTTCTTGTGGAAAAATTATAAAGGGATCACGTCTGGTTGGCCAAACTAGCAAAGCCTAACTCCGAGGACATCGAGGAGAATTAACCCCGTGACCTTCCAATGGTGAGGTCATTAGTAGTGGGAACTCAAACAATTGAAATTTGAGCTAACCCTTGGGGCTAACAATCCTCATGCCTTACACGCAATTAGGTATGCAATTTATTTTTAAATTAAAATTCATGGGAAACAATCTGCTCAAAACAAAACACCCCGATTGTGTTGCAAGGTTATTGGGAATTTTGAAATTTCATGTTGTATGCAATAATATTTGAATGCAAAGGATCTTGTGATTATTACATTGAAAGTGTCTCTCTACAGGGTTGGGTTGGGAAGACATTGTTCATCTCATCCAACAAGATCCATCAATTTTCATCTTCCTCCATCAAAACATTTTTTACCATATGGCACTCTAAAAAGATGCCTAGATTCATGAGGATTTAGTTCTCTCTCGTAGAACTCACAATACTAGAAAGAACATGGACCAAGAGTTTCTTTTATCGAGTTATGTGTCTTTTATCAAGTTATGTGTTTAATTTGGAAAAAAAAAAAATGGATTTAATAGAAACAATTATCCATCAACAACAGAAACATAATCACCACACTAAACAATCTAAACCCAATCACCACACTAAACAATCTAAACCCTGGAAAAATAAGTGATTATATAATTAATCTCATTTAATGCCTCTGGCTTGTGTTCTTCTACCTAAACAAACAATCTCCCTAAAATAGAAACCTATATTCAACTTGTGAACTGAAAATTTGTAGAGAAATTTTGAGGATTTAGAGCAAGAAACAATGGGAAAGGATGAGAACCGGAGTTTCAAGCTTGTGGGATACAACAATTTTGTTTTCCACAATCTCATGAGCAATCACTTTCAAGCGAATAAATTCACCATGTTGAGTTCTGGTGTGGTGATGCCACCAATACCCACAGGCACTTCTCATGCGGCTTGAATATGCAATTGTCATTGGACTTGAATATGCAATTGAAGAAATTCACCATGTTGAGTTCTGGTGTGGTGATGCCACCAATACCCACAGGCACTTCTCATGCGGCTTGAATATGCAATTGTCATTGGACTTGAATATGCAATTGGTGGCCAAGTCCGATCAAACCACTAGAAATCAGACATATTGCAGCTTCGCCATACAATCCAACGATCTCACATTCATCTTCACGCCACCTTATTCTTTGAAAATCCACCAATCCACCAACAGAATGCTCCACTCGACCTTCGATTCTGACGAGGTACATAGATTCTTTGACGAGCATGGGTTAGGGGTTCGAGTCGTGGGGGTACTTATCAAAGGTGTTGGAGACGTTTTCCAGAAGAGCATAGAAAACAGTGTCGTGATTGTGCTGGAGTCACGTAACCTGTTGGACGAGGCCACGGGCTGGAAAATTTGTGTGTCGGAGGTTAAGCTTTTTTTTCTGTTTTCAGATGAAAAAAGCAAAAGCAAGGTTAAGCTTTTTTTTCTTCTTCAGATGAAAAAAGCAGTTATATATTCAATCATGGAGTAATTCATTGCAAGTTTTCAGATTCCGATTCTGCAAATAGATTTTTCTGACATCATACCAAATAGAGTTTTTTGTCATCATACAAAAATAATGCTGAAATAGCCAATTGAGCTGTTAAGGTGTTCTCTCAGAATTCACCAAAAAAAGAGAGAGTATGTAAACTGTTCATCTTCTTGTCTTCAAAAAAAGGAATTTTTAGGAGCATCATAGGGATTGCCCAAGTATTATCCAGGAATGGGGAAAATCTCGGCTCCATGCCACGTTTTCTGCATTTTAATGATCATATGAAAACCATCCAGTTTCGTATTCAAACCAAGTTTTGATAATGTCTGTCTCAGAATTTAAGTTCTTGCTTATGTGCTGTATTGAGGGATTATGTGCTGTATTGAGAGATTATTGAGGGAACTCCAAATTTTCTTAATCTGTTTTAGCCAAGAGGATTTATGAATATTAGCATGTGAACCAACTTAATCAATGACAATCCTGGAGTTACCCAAAACATACATGTGTCCAGAAAGAGTGAACCACAGCAAACCTCACAAAACCATGTATTAGTTCTAATGCCAGCGCCCCAGTAAACATGGTATGATAACTCAGAATGTATATAGATGATAAATCCGCATCCACATTTATGATCTGTGATCCTGTGAAGCCCCATCGAAGTAACCGGTCGGAGGTTAAGCTTTACGAAGACAATGTTCTTTGTTTTATTAGCGATGACAATGTCGAGGACCCCTCTTTGCTCAATGGAATATGTTTAGTTAATTCCATTGTCCTACAGGCTCATTAGGGTCGACTACGTTGTGGGAAATGTGGAGAAACGGTTGGAAGCCATCGTCTCTATGGCCAAGATTACCGGGTTTCACCATTTTGTTGAGTTCATGACATAAGACATCGGGATTGCAGGGTGTGGCTGAATTCAATGGTGTTGGAGAGATAATGAGATGGTTTTATTTCTCATGTACGAGCTTGTGTTTGTGACCAAAAGGAAGTCACAAATACAGACTTATTTGGAGCACAATGAGGGTCCCGAACTGGAGCATTTGTTTCTCATTTGCTCTAATATATTTGGAGCACAATGAGGGTCCCGAACTGGAGCATTTGTTTCTCATTTGCTCTAATATATTTGGAGCACAATGAGGGTCCCGAACGGGAGCATTTGGTTCACATTTGGTCTGATATATTTTCTACACTGAAGGAAATGTATATGTTCAATGAAATTTGAGGGTTTGAGTTCATGTTTAATCCTCCTCCCACATATTACAAGAATTTGTAGAGTTGCAAATGTGTTGAGCAAGCAGTGGAGTGAGAGGAGTTTGGGGTTTTTGGTGGATACGGATAATCAAGGAGTGCAGATGGAGGAGTGTGAGGAGTTTGGGTTTTGGTGGACACTGATAACAAAGGAGTGTTTTTTAGATTTTAATTATTCATTTGTAATTAAATAATGTTTGCCTAACCGTACTCTGCAAGGTTCTTTTAATTATTTATTTTTAATTAGAAATTAAATTAATAATAATTAAGTATAAGTTCTAAATATTCAATTCCTTGAAGTAGTAGTGGATTTGTAATTTAAATCTATTTTAAATTTAATTTGTTTCTCAAAATTCTGAATTCCTTGTATTAAAATGCAGAATTATTAACTAACTATATATTTCAATTTATTTCAAATTGATTTTGCTTTGAGGATTCCAACCATACCTCATGTAGAAAAAGCCAAATCTATTAATCAATTCTATTGCATAGGTGGTATGATTTTGTAGTTGGTAGGTCCACTCAAAACCTACATGAAGAATCATGTCAACTTTCCATCCTGTGTGGTTTGTTCTCCCACTATGAGTAGGTATTCGGGTGAGAGAGAGACATGTAAAATCTAATTTTTTCTTTCGTTTTGATCATGAAAAAGCCTTGGTTTTTACTGCATTGGATTTAGCACAATGTGAAATAAAATCCTCGTTAATTTGGGTTGTGTCTTCAGATATTTGATTTAAATTCATCGATGGATTCATAGTTACATTAGGATAATTCCTCCTCGCAAATGTATGCGTAGATCCAATTCATCCATTTAGGGTCTTTTATTGGAGGAAGGATTAGACAATGGAGGTCTCAATGAGAAGGAGTACATGTGAAGTGATTATGGACTTCATTTTGATAATATGTTATGGGTGTGCTCTGCTTATGCCAATGTGAATATTGAGATGGAAATAAGGGGAGTTGTGAAAATATTTTGGAACCAACATCAGCAAGAAGAGGAGGATGGAGTGTCAAGGGAGGTGTTTTATTATGTGGAGGTCAGCAAGTGATGGTAATAGTAATATCGTTTGGGTGGTGCAAATGTCTAACTTGTATTTAATTGCTTATCATCGAAAGTGATCAAAGGACTTGAAGAAATTGTTAGCCCAAAGATGAAGCACATAGATAAACAATAGTGAGATAAGCAAACACACATGAGGACTAGCATTGTGGTTCTTGGCTCTCACCTCTATGAACCATTGTGAAATGTGTTGTATGAAATGATTGTAAGTGGTGGAACCATGAATTGGTATATATGTAATCATTGTCATGGGTGGAACTACGAATAGATCATCAAATGCTTGTTTGTCAGTGGTAGATCATAAAATGCTTCTCCATTGGTGGTCCATCATCACAACAGACAAGAATTCCATGGAATCCATTGGTATTAGTCAATACACACACATGATGGTGTTTCTAAAGGGGACAATGGAAAGGAATATACACAATAACATATACATATTATTTCTACTCTAGTTGATCATGTCAAAGTAGGTATGGACAGGATATTCAATTAGTAATTATCACTAAGGTTAGTGAAATTTGAAAACAAAAAAATATCTTTGAAATTTTGAAAATAGAGTTTTCTAATATATATATATATTATATATATATAATATATATATATAATATATATAATATATATATATATTCTATTAGAAATAAGAGTTTTTATATTTAGTGATTTTGTTTTTCAAGATGATCTTCCCAAATATTCTATTCCTTTGATGTATCTTTGTACCTTTGGGGCAATTGCTAGTTTAAACGATCTCTGAATTGTGTAGTTCAAATCAAAGGGAGTGGGTCAAACTCGGGCCACATATTACTTCATATCAGATTCAATATTTTCAAAATCCTTACTCTTGAACCCAACAAGTAAATAATTAGGGAATTCAATAGGAATTTCCATTTTTATAAGAAGATTTCGGCGTAAATCACATTAGGTAAGACATTTGCCGACATGTTTCGAACCAACCAGTGTGGTTCATCGTCAGGAATTTCCATGTTAGAAAATTGAGAAACTAACAGTGCAAGATCTTCAATGACCTAGTGGCTTTTAAACAATGAAGTACATTCTCACTTTACTAAGAGAGAACTCAAATGAGTCACAACAACATGAATTTGTTCAATGACATAAGACTAAATGGTATATTAATAAATTACCCAAGTACAAAATAAGAAGATAGTAAATTAACATTACAACCTCGTTGTCTACATTGGTTATTCAATAGGCTCCCATTGAACAATAACTTAATGCATCTTCATATTCACTACATTTCTCTTGGAGTTATCATGCCTTAAGACCATAAGAGCTCTGATACCATGTTAAGAAAAATAACACAAGAAAAATACAGTAATTTGGTAATAAGTCATTCTCATTACTATTCTTATTTTTTAATATTCATTCCGATTATACAAATTTATATTTCATGGATGAAACCACCTCATAAATTAGATTTCCTCTTATGTAAACACCTCATCAAGAGACAAGGCTAGAGGAGGCAAAATAAAATCTAATACACACTTAGGGTAAAACATATATCTTATAATGTGAAATACATAAAGGTAGTGTAGGACTTCATGGTTGTTCAGGGAGTTGAAGAATTGGTTGACATTGGATTAACAATAGGTTGCGAGTTTATGGTAAATAATCAAAGGGTTATTGAACAATTTGTGTGTAGCTATGTTGTTTTATTTCCCTTATATATAATCAATGGAACAACAAGAAAACTCTAATTATCTCTATGCTTTGTCATGGCGTCTAATACTTGTTGAAAATGAATTATGGAGGGTAGCCAAAATAATATATCTTGAGAGATGACATGAACCATGGCTTCAAAGGAATCTGTATTATTTATGAACCATCCATTGTTATAGTATGCTTTTTTATTTACACAATCATGTATATAATGTTATAAATGTATATAATAAATAAAGCAATTAGTGTCTCCTCTCCTTGGGCCTATTTTAATGGGGCTTCACTTTCCAGTGGAGTTTCTAGGGGTGAAAGTTCTTTACATGCAAAAACATCACTCCTTTAAACTTCAAATTGGATTCAGGTGTGGCTCAAACAACTTTGCAGAATTGTTAGCTCTCAAGCTCCTCATATGCTTTTTTATTGAAAAAGATTGTCATATTTTATATATATTTAGAGACTCCATGGTCATTATTAATTGGTTAAATGAGACACAAAGATGCCATAGTCACACATTGATGTCTATTCTATAAAAAACACTACAATAAAACATGCTTTTGATCAAATTTATTGGCATCATATTTATAGGGAGCACAATACTACAACGAATGCCTTATCTAAAGATGGTGCTAAACAAGATTTGGGCATTTGGAAAATTTATGAACAACTAGGTGATGAATCTCATGAATATTTCCATAGACCCTTCATTGATGGATTTCAGCAAGCTCTATAACAGGAGGATATGATATCTCTTCTATGCTATTTACTTTTGCTCATATATCTTGATCATGGATGGTTGAATATTATGTTATGCTTGTAATGATTTTATGGAAGGCTATATGCACTTTATACAAAGGTATAGTATGTATGAACATGGGTTGTTTATTAGCCAAGATATTTCATTTTTATTGTTGACAGACAATTTTATCATAATGCATGACGATGCATCAACATAATGTAATTTTTTCATTTTCTGATGAAAAGTTACAATTTTTTTCTAAGGAAAAAAAATGCTATAAATCTAGGAATAGACATCACATCATTTTTTTATTCATAGAAGGAACATGAAGGGGAGTAATGTCAAAATAGGCCAATCAACAAAACATTCCAAATAACCCAAGTGCTTTAATTATCTCTATGCTTTATCATGGCATAGAAAACTTGTTGAAACAAATTATGGAGTGGAGCCAAAATAAGGTATCTTGAGAGATAACATGAAGCATGCTTTTAAAAGAATTTGTATTGTTTATGAATCACTCATTGCTATAGTATGTTTTTTTTTATTTACATAATCATGTATATTGTGCTATAAATGTTTTATTTATAGAAGGAACATGAAGGGTTGTAATGTCAAAATCAAGCCAATCAACAAAACATTCTAAATAACCCAAGTACTTTAATTATCTCTATGCTTTGTCATGGAATACAAAACTTGTTGAAAACAAATTATGGAATGTGTTATCACTCAGGTTGTCCCTAGGCTCCTAATAGGGATACGGCCGAGGTAACCACAAACCAATCTTCTAATTGCAGGTTCTAGCCCACCTGCAATCGAAGAGGGCTCTCTCCTTTTGATTCAACCTTAGTTGATGATTTTAGGCTAGATTTCTGACTTCAAGGGACTATTGATTGTGATTGGAAAGAAGGTAGGATTCTCGAACAAAGAGGCACGGTAAGGTGTGATAAGTTTCGAATCATTGGGCATGGAGTCACAGATTAAGGCTTGCGAGCGTTTTCTTGGTCACAATGGGATACGGAGCGGGATAGCCACACAGGATACAATTTTTTGTCTGCTGAAAGTACGGAGTGAACATCAGGGATGAAAGGCAAAGGAGAATCATTTCATCATGCTGATAAAGGGGAGAAATGGATGAATGGGATCCAGGAGCAGTTAAGAATTCCTAAGACATGCACTCATATGTGAAAGAAACTGCGTAAACCAGATCATTTAAGAATACAAGCTCATAACTATTTCTAAAGAAAACATTGAGAAACGCAGAAATTGAACTTAAGGTGTAATGAAACTAATCTTAAGCTATTCTTTTTTCCTACAATTTAGAAAGGCGGAAAGGTGGTAAAAAACATAAAATTAAACATAGGAGAGGAACACTTAATGGATCATGTAGAAGCACAGGAATTCCGTGATCATTCCTTGGCCAAGAGAAAACATCAAGTAGTTTCGCAATCCATGCTTTCAGCAATCTTTGATTATGGAAATTATGACAGTTACAGTGCGAGTCTCTGCTCGGAGAAAATGCTAGAAAGAACACTGACCAACAACTACTACCAACCAACCAAACCCTCACAACATTGCTCAGGGTGGTATTTATAAGCGAAATATCGGAAAGACATCATTACAAGTGACCTTGACAGGTCTGCTTAGAACTCTTCAAAAATCTAAGTGTTGCTGGAATTAAATGCAAGTAAATCTTTTTGGCTGCGCTGGGGGAAGCTGGATTGGAAGAGGTGACGAGGTGGCCCTTAGGGACCAGATGCGGTGCTGGTGGAGTGATTGTGCTTCGGGGACTGCAGTTCGGCTCTGGTGTGAATTAAATGTGCAATAATTACGATTTGAGAGCTTCAAGTAGTTTCGCCCGCTTTCTATGAATCTGCTGGAAGATATTAAATCTTCTCCTGCTTCGGACCGCTGCTCAAGATATTCGCTGATACTCTTTGCCGCTACATTGATGGCTCCCACCGTCGACTGATACTCTTTGACACGCTTGATGCATGATGATTTGATCTGATACACTTTGAACTCTGTGATTGATCTGCTGTTGTCTTTAAACCGGATCCTTTGGCACGATCGGGCGATTTTCGGGCTTTTTCGGCGCGCAATGGGCTAAGAAATCAGAATATTCCCTGAAGATTCCTCAAAATGGCCTATTTCCCGTAGCGATGCGCGATTAGCGCTTCGCACTAATCATGCATCGGAAACTGCCTTTGTTTCTTGATCTGGAGCTTCAAAGTGCGATTTTTCTTCCTGCGCGAAGTTTCGGCTTTCTGGCTGCTGACGTAAGCATGGCGTCGGCTGTACGGCGGATGACGTCAGCTGTGGGTCCCTGGTACAGAGCAACGTGGTGAAATACTGGAGGTAATGTGATGAAGAAACTCCGATGTGATATCGCGGTATCGCGTCGGCGGGGAACGGGGGGTACTTGGGTTGGACACTCGGCGCTTGCGACTACCGATCGGCGATATCGCAATATCGCGTCGGCGAGGAAACGGAGGGGTGAATGAGTTGGACACTCGGCGCTTGTGACTGCCGATCGGCGATATTGCAATATCGTGTCGGCGGAGACGGATGGGTGATGACCTGCATGGAGATGAAAGTGCGATGTTGCGATGCGATATGGCTTTGAGGTTGTAAGTTTTGGGAGGAAAGAGCAAGTGAGTGAGTGTGAAGGGCATCGGAGGTTTCAGTAGGGGTCCGATTCCTCAGAGGGATTTTATACTTTGGAAGGAGTCCATTGTATCTGGGAGGTGGTTTTGGAGGTCAAGGGTTCTTGCTGAGTTTCAGATAAACTGAGCAATTCTCGGGAGTACTTATGGTTATTTTTCAACCAGGGGGAGGGATATTACGTAGGGGGATTTTACTTAATATTAATAAGGGGATGGGAAGAATAGGAAGCTAAATAATAATGTTAGTGGTTAATATGGAGATGGTAAGAAAGCGCTAAGTTCGGGAGAGCTTAGGCTGTTACAAGGGGGTAGGACCATACTTTAGGAGAAAATATGGAACAAATTTGAGTAAAGCAAATCTTTACTCAAGCCAGTGTTATGAAGATGATGGAACTTAAGAGGTGTCAAGGAGATCTTGACCTCTTTTGGGGAAGTTAGTTAATGATTGGGGAGAACAGAGAAGGGGGGTCAGTTATACCTCTTTTGAGTTTCTTGCACACAAACCCTTGCTGATTATGTCCTGCATGATATGACATCTGAAAACCTAGAACTGGTCAGCAATTCAACAACCTCAGAACTACCTACCCAGCCTACTTACCTAGCATTTTTTCTTCTTTTGTTTGGGGGTGCTCTTAGACTTGCAAACCCGTCATTCATTTTTCTTTTGATGCTTTCCTATCTACATACTACCCTTATTTCTTCCAGAGCCCAGATTAAGTTGTTGGGCTCCTCTGCTTCTCTACCTATCCAAGAATCTGCCAAGATTAAACTGTTTGGACAGATTTACAATCTCTATATTCTAAAATAGGAAATTTAAACCTAGGGAGACCAATATTAAACTGTTTGGACCTCCCTTTACCTGAAAAATGGCAATACCGTGATAACTTTACAAAATTTGAAGGCAATTGGATAAACTTGAAGTAGCCTTCTTCACTTGGAGACTGCTAAACAAATATGGAGCATTGCAGCAAGCAAAGTATGACATATTTGGCCTGTGAAACGCCAATCATGAAAAATGAATAACCTGCTGCAGCAGGCAACTAACAGATCCTTCCTAAGTTACAAATCACTTTGAGAAGGAAAACCATTCATCTAAACATGATGATAGTCCCAGGACCGTTAGATTACAATCTACTTCTTGGACGTGACTATGTTTATAACATGGAAGCTATTGTTTCAACACTCTTCTGAGTAATGTGTTTCCCACATGAAGGCAAAATCGTCACTAGTGACCAACTTTCATTTCCCAGGCCAAGCATAGCTCTAAGTCAATCATCATCCCTAAAATGTCCTTGTACATCAGCGGTATCTCTTCAAACTTCATTCCATCCACCTAATTTCCATGAGTAGTCTGGTGAATGTAATGAAGCTTAGGGGGCATGCACCCTTGTCTATTCTACGAATGAACCCAGTTGAAAAGATAAGTTTCCCTATAGCTTATGTGATTGGTCTGACACACCATTCACCTTTGTCTATTCTGCAGACGAAGCTATCCTATCTAACCTCAGTAGTTTCCATATGGTTACAGGAGACTCTCATTTTCATCATGCTAAGGGCACAAAAACCTTTTTTCATTTTCAATTTTCAGTTTTGCCGCTTCTAGCCTTTTAGTTTTGTCTTTTATAGCTTTTTAGTTTTGTCATTTCTAGCTTGCATAGAAAGAAAACTAAAACCGAGCATAGTTCCCACATGGTTCAAGCTCGTTAAAAAATGAACCCACCACTGAGAATAGTTCCCCCATGGTTCAAGCTTGTTAAAAAATGAACCCACCTCTGGTACTTAACCTTTGTTATTGCCATTCTATTAGCCTTTTGAGCCTTGGTTGTGTACCTCTCATCACCTCCATTCTTTAGGCCGATCATATACTTCCACTTTGTTGTTTACCCTTTTTTAGGAACAACTGCGATGAGTGGTCTTTTTAGCCAACCTCTTCACAGAAACCACCATGTTTTGAGAAGTTCTAAGCTTACCAGAACCAGTTGCTACCCTAGACACCCCTCATTCCTCAAAATTGAGTCTCCTTTAAACCCTTTTCAGACTTGTTAAATATGAAAAGGTTGTCGAGCAATTGACCTTTCCAGCTCTTTAAAGTGATTCGAAGTGTCATCCCTCCTATATATTTTAATATTTTTTGGACCCGAGGGATTATCTCACGAAAACGTTCGAGCACATTTCTTTTCAGCTCGTTAAAGCGATCGTAAAAGTCATCCCTTTTGTATTATTTTGTCCTTTTCCGGACCTATTCTATGAAAAAAAAAATTGGAGTTTTCTTTTCATCCATTTTCAAACTCTCTAAACATGAAAAGGACTAAGTTATCCTTGTCGTTAAACTCGTTAAAACAATAGAGACAAACTTGTCGATTCTAGACGAGACAAAGTTCCATTTTTTTCCCTTTTCAAATTCTCTAAACATGAAAAGGATGAGTTATCCTTGTCTTTAAAATCGTGAAAACAATAGCGACAAACTTGTCCATTCTAGACAAGAACGCGTTTCACTGTCACTAGACTCGTTAAAACATAGCAACAGGCTTGGCCGAAGCGAAAATTATAGAACACGCATATTTTATCCTCCTCAAGCTTGACAAAAATAAAGAGGTATTGTTCAACAATGACAGGGGAAAAAAGGGGGAAAAATTGAAGAAATTTATGGTAGCAGGTCACTCTTGAACATGAAACTTTCACCGCATCACCATTATTGAGTCGGGTTGGGTTATTCTGTTCACCGGTCATCTCACCATTAGTCTTCCACAACATCAATCTTTTGGGGTTAATCCTACCAATCCATCTTAGTGTCACCGACATGTTCAAGAGAAGTCATTCAATTGATAAACCACAATCCAGTTAATGTCTCATCCACTACAATACCTTCAACCTTCACTTTTCATGACCACGATTCCTGAACCTTGTGTTGTCGGATCGTTTTCACCTCCAGAAAATCATTTACTTCGTTTTTTGTTGTAGATGTGGGATACATTAAGGCCCTCATACAACGAGTCACTTATTGTTGACATCAGCTCATTATCCAAGAAGTTGACTTAGAAACACCCCTTGCAATACTTTGAAGCTTTCATGCCTCAATGTCAAGTTTCTCACTTCGGCGATAGGTTGACATCAATGAACTTCGACCGAACGATTTTGTGTGGTGTTCGACATTGGATCATATATTCACACCACATGAATTGTATTGTAGTACCTAGAGGATGATTACCATTATTGGTGATTCCTCTCACGTCTGTTAACAGCCCACATTATTGGTTGGTAATGAGGTGATGTCTTTCCATGTTCAACTTCAAAAGATCCCTTCACATGGAGTGACTTGTACATCGGGCGAAGATTGAATGAGTTTGAAGACCTTGAATCTAGTTTCATCCATTCGAGGTGTGATATATTCAGGGATATAAAGACATCAAATGTACAAATAAGCTGCATAGATGGTCATCCAGGCCAAGGATGATGACTCTGCATCTGAAGAATCACCAGTCTGCATCTGCAAACGACTATATGATCCATGTACATGAAATGAATTTATAAAGATGAGCATGGGAATTCCCGCCTCAATTGGATCATGAAAATTATACTATGATGATGTATTGTATTGTATCTTATATAGGTCACCTTCCAGTTCGAAACCTCATATCCTCATGATAAAGCATTTCACCCGACATCAAGATTTATCACTTCATGCTTTAGGGGGCAGTTTTTATAGACATATTTGGGAACTTCAACCCCAATATTATATGTCGATAAACTATGTCTCATCAACCCCTAAAAGAGTTGTTTCATACCCTAAAAGAACATGGTCATGTGATTACATCATTCCCCAAAATTTCCACCTAAAAAACCATCCAGAAATGGCCTAAACTGAACCATACTAACTGCTACACTGGCGTGGTGTGATGCATACTGAGTGATACACTGCTCAGGTGTGATGCATATTGATTAGGCCTTCTATAGGGTGTGATGGGTGAGGATGGTCAAATGTCTGAGATAGTTTGCTAAGTGGATGCTCATGGGATCTTCTAGAAACTTCTCCTATGACACTTTCCTCTCTAAATTTGCCCAGGGATGAGTAAGAGATCCAAGAAATCTCCAAGTGGAACCAAATGCAACAAGTGGAATGACACTAATCAAAATCCCTAGAGATGACTCATACCCTTGCACACATCTATAAATGGATCCCTCATCCAAGAGATTTGGAGGCTAGAATTTTGTGAATTGCAAGGAAGTGCTGATAATATGTAATTGAGGAAAGAGAATTGTATTGTTGGTGTGATCTTGCTATTTCATGAGGTGAAGAGGGATTGATGCTGGGAGGATGATACTGGATCAAACAAGTGGGTTGTAATTCTACCTTCTATTTAATAAAGTTCTTCAACTTTTCTTCCATATGACTGTGCAATTGTGAATGTTATCATTTGTGAATACTATCGTATGTTCATTATATATCTGATTTTGTAATGTTTATGATATAATAGATCAAGGTTCTTTGACGGTTATTTCTTACTGAGTTTCTACAGGTACTCTCCAAGTCGGATAAGTACGAGGAGGAGTTGCAAGCTCTGTCAAGGGGGAGAGAGATCAAGCAAGGGATTAAGCAAAAGTTCTAGGTTGGTTCCATTGTCTTTCTCTTATCTGGTATACATAGAAGAAATCGTGAATTGCTTTAAATTGTTATTTCTAGGGTAGTTGCCAAACCTAGAGGGCTAGTTGTTCGAAAATACACTAGTTTTTCCAGCAACAAACTGGCTCTGGAGGTGAAAATGATCTGACGAACCAAGGTTAAAGAATGGCAATCATGAAAAATGAAGGTTGAAGGTATTGCAGTGGATGAGGCATTAACTGGATTGTGGTTTCTCAACTGAATGATTTCTCTTGAATATGTCAGCAACACTGAGATGGATTTGTAGTGTTAACCCCTAAATATGGATGGTGTGGAAGACCAATGGTGAGATGACTGGTGAATGGAATAACCCAACCTGACTCAATAATGGTGATGGAGTGAAAGTGTCAGGTTGAACAGCGACCTGCTAGCATAAATTTCTTCAAGTTTTTCCCCTTTTTTCCCCAATCATTTGCTTTGTTTCGTGTCGTAGAAGTGGGATACATTAAGGCCCTCATACGATGAGTCACTTCTTGTCGACGTCAACTCACTATCCGAGAAGTTGACTTAGAAACACCCCTTTCAGTACTTTGAAACTTGTATGCCTCCACGGAAAGTTTCTCACTTCCGGCGATAGGTTGACATCAATGGCCTTCGAACAAAATATTTTGCGTGGTGTTCGACATCGGATCATATATTTACACCACATGAATTGTACTGTAGGACCTTGAGGGGCATTATCATTATCGGTGATTCCTCTCACATCTGTTAACATCCCACATTATTGGCTGGTAATCAGGTGATGTCTTTCCATGTTCGACTTCAGGACATCTCTTCACATGGATTGACTTGTACATCGGGCGAAGATTGAACGATTTTGAAAACCCCGGATCTAGTTTCATCCATCTGGGCTGCGATATATTTAGGGATTTAAAGACATAAAATGTACCAAGAAGCTGCACATATGGTCATTTGTGCCAAGGATGATGACTCTACATCTGAAGAATCACCAGTCTGCATCTGCAGATGATTATCTGATCTATGTACATGAAATTAATTTATAAAGTTGAGCATGGGAATGCCCTCCTCAACCAGAATATGAAAATTATATTATGATTATGTATTTTGTCGTATCTTATATAGGTCACCTTCCAGTTCGAAACCTCGGATCCTCATAATAAAGTATTTCACCTGCCAACAGGATTTACGACTTCATGCTTTAGGAGGAAATTGTTATAGGCATATTTGGGCACTTCAACCCCAATCTTATATGTTGATAAACTAGGGTTCATCAACCCATAAAATAGTTCTTTCATACCCTAAAAGAACACGGTCATTTGATTACATCATTCCCCAAAAGTTCCACCTGAAAAACCATCCAGAAATGGCCTAAACTGAACCATAATGACTACTACACTAGCCAGGTGTGATGCATACTGAGTGATACACTACTCAGGTGCGATGCATAATGATTAGGCCTTCTGTAGGGTGTGATGGGTGAGGATGGAAAAATTTTTGAGACAGTTTGCTATGTGGATGCTCGTGGGATCTTCTAGAAACTTCTCCTATGACACTTGCCTCTCTGAATTCACCCAGGGATGAGTAAGAGATCCAAGAAATCTCCAAGTGGAACCAAATGCAACAAGTGAAATGACACTAATAAAAACCCCAGAGATGACTTACACCCTTGCACACATCTATAAATGGATCCCTCATCTAAGAGATCTAAAGGCTAGAGTATTGTGAATTACAAGGAAGCGTTGATAGTTTGTATTAGAGGAAAGAGCATTATATTGTTGGTGTGATCTTGCTATTTCATGAGGTGAAGAGGGATTGATGCTGGGAGGATGATGTTGGGTCAGACAAATGGATTGTTATAAAACCATCTCACAAAAAGATAGAAAAGATAGATCAATGCCTTAGAATTCAGCCTCTTCGAGGTGGTAACCTCCTTTACATTACACAAATGAATGATTCTTTGATGATTCAAATGACAAAACCTCCTTTCTATATTTAGGAGTCTAAGGAGTCACAATATAACCCAGCCAACCTAACAATAATCATGTAAACGCACAAAAATAACAATAGATGGATTCTACGGGGCACAGTAATAATAATATGGGGACAATAGGGGCACAACAATATTAATAAGGGATACAACTACAATAGCAATGGGGTAATCACTAGTATTATAGGGACCTAACATGCCCCTCTCCTTCAAAAAAAATATGTCCTCAACGCTTGAGTAGTTATGGATGCTTCTGTATATAATTCTCATCCTCCCATGTAGAATCTTCAGGGGAGAAGTTCTTCCACTTGATGAGATACTCCGAAATTAATTGATTTTGTAGCTGTTGATTTCTTGTTTCTGTGGTTGCTTCCGGTTCCAATATAATTTTTCCTTCCTCGTCAAGTTCTGAAAATATTGTTTGAACTGGGAGCTTGTCACCTATAACATTCTTTAAACATGAAACATGGAAAACTCGGTGCACTCGAGAAGCTGCAGGAAACTCCAATTTGTATGCCATAGTACCAATATTTTGCAACACCTTGTACGGACCATAATACTTTGGTGATAATTTATTATCCTTCTTAGCTTGCTTGAGGGACATTTTTTTATGTGGTTGTAGCCATAGGAATACCCAATCACCTACATCAAAACTTCTTTCACTACGATGTTGATCTGCCTATTGTTTCATTCTATTATGCGCCAACACGAGGCTATCCTTTAAGAGTTGGAGGACTTGTTGTTGATGCTCAATGTGATGTTCCACTGCTTGAACCTAAGAATTTTCTCTTAAATTTGATGTGATGGATGGTGGCTGATATCCATAAAGTGCCATAAATGGGGTCATTTTTGTTGTTGTATGGAAGGAAGTGTTATACCACCATTAGCCACAGGCAACCATTTGACCCATTGTGTCTATTTATCAGATACAAAGCAACGAAGATATCCTTCCAAACATTTGTTTACAATCTCAGTTTTCCCATTAGATTGAGGATGATAAGATGAGATATGAGCTAACTGAGTACCGAGACAAGAAAATAATTTTGTCCAAAAATTTCCAGTGAAAATGGGATCTCTATCACTTACAATAATCTTTGGGTTTCCATGTAGCTTTTGAAGTGTTTCCATAAATGCAGTAGAAACTATACTGGCTTTAAATGGATGTGATAATGCACAAAAGTGTGCATATTTGGTAAGTTTGTCAACTACCACCATGATCAAACTCTCTCCCTCAGACTTAGGTAAACCTGTGATAAAATCCATTGAAACATCCTCCCAACATTGGCTTGGAATGGATAAAGGTTGTAATAGAACCGGAGTCTTAATTGTTTCAACTTTATTTTGTTCGCAAACCAAACATTCTGCCACAAACTTTTGAATATCCGATTTAAGGCCATCCCAAAAAAATTCCTTCTTAACCCTGTGGTAAGTTTTTGAAAATCTTGAGTTCCCTCCTAAGGGAGAAGTGTGCAATTCCATAAGAATCTTTTGTTTGAGTTGGGAACTCTTACAGAGATATAAGCGATCTTTGTACCATAACGAATCATTCTGTCAGCTAAATGTATCAGATGTACTGGAATATTGTTGTAAATTTTGAATAAGTGCCCATATTTCTCCATCATTCTTCCATTCCTCCCTTGCTTCGTTTATCCAATCTGGTTGGATAATAGAAATGGCGTACAACAATGCTTCCACATCCTCATCCTTTCTTGAGAGTGCATCTGCCACCACATTTTGCTTCCCTTTTTTGTATATGATTTAAAAATCATAACCCAACATCTTTGTGACCCACTTTTGTTGCTCTTCAGAGGATAATCTTTTTTCTAAAAATTATTTATGGCTATCATGATCCGTTTTTACCTTAAAGTGTCTTTCCACTAGGTAGGGTCGCCATTTCCTAAGTGCATGTAGTATTGCCAACATTTCCTTCTCATAAATAGCTTTGTGTAAAACATTTCCCTTGATTGGTCAACTTTGAAAAGCAATGGGTCTTTCATATTGCATTAAGACAACACCAATTCCATTTCTGGAAGCATCACATTCCATAATAAAGGTTTTTGTGAATTTTAGTGTAGCTAATACCGGTGCTTGGCACATTGCCTCTTTAAGATATTCAAAGGCCTTTGTTGCTTCTAGAGTCCATGAAAATGCATCTTTCTTCAATAATGTTGTTAGAGGTGTTGCTATTCTCCCATAATTCTTAACAAACTTGCAATAATATCCTATCAACACAAGAAATCCTCGCACATTCTTTATGTATGTGGGAATTTTCCATTCCTTAATGGCTTTAATATTGCTATGGTCTACCTTAACTCCTTCATGAGATAAAATATGACCCATATATTCAACCTCTTGTACTCCAAAGAAACATTTAGATCTTTTTGCATATAATTGTTTCTCCTCCAATAGTTGTAACACCCTGTCAACATGTTCAACATGATCCTTCCAAGCCTTATTATAGATTAGTATATCATCAAAAAATAATAACACAAATTTTCTTAGGCAGGGTTTGAAAATGGAATTCATCAAACCTTGAAATATAGAAGGTGCATTGGTAAGGCCAAAAGGCATGACCAAAAATTCATAATGACCCTCACGAGTTCTAAATGTTGTTTTCGGAATGTCTTCAGTCTTCATTCTGATTTGATGATATCCTGAACGAATATCCAACTTGGTGAAGTAAATTGATCCATGGAATTCATCTAGTAATTCATCAATGATAGGAATGGGAAACTTATCTTTAATAGTGAGCATGTTGAGCTCCCTATAATCCTGACACATGCGCCATGATCCATCCTTCTTGTGCACCAATACTACTGGAGCAGAGAAAGAAATTTGACTCGGTTGAATTATACCAACCTCTAGCATTTCTTCAACCATACAGTCAATTTCACTCTTTTGGGCATAGGGATATCTGTACGGCCTGATGTTTGGAGGAACACTTCCTAGAATTAGATGAATAGCATGATCATGATCATGAATAGGTTGGAGACCTTTGGGAGTCTCAAATACCTTGGAATGATTGTCCAAGACTATTTGGAAATCTGGAGAAATAGATGATTCCAATTTGGAAACATATAGCGAACATAATTGTGCAATTACACCTTTTCGTTCCATTTTTAGAAGCTTTGTCATACCATTAGAGCTGATTACCTTTCCTGGTTTCCCTACAATACCCCTTAGTTCAACTTCCTTTCCTTCCACAGAAAATTTCATGAAAAGTTCTTGAAAATTAAAAGCTATTGTACCCAAGGATTGTAGCCATTGGACTCCTAATATAACATCATCACCTCCCATTGGAATGGAAAGCATTGGGCTAGTCAATACATATTATCCCATGGATAGCTTGATATTATGGAACTTTCAAGAGCAATTTATTATTCCTCCATTTGCACCCATCACTTGACACGCTGGTGCGGGATACAAGAAGCAATTCAATTCTTTTGCTACCTTACAATGAATAAAATTGTGGGTACTTCCTGAATCAATCAACACTATTACCTTTTTCTTCTTGATATGTCCTTCTATCTTGATGGTTTGAGGAGTGGTAATTCCTGCCCAATGCATTGCAAGATATGGTTGGATTCATTTCTTCTTTATCTAGGCTTTGTTCATGGAGTATATCCTCTTCTTTTGAACTTTCTTGCTCCTTTTCTTCTTCCTCTTCACAATCAATGTAGAATAATTTCTTTTCAGCACACTTAGGACCTTTAGTGTATTTGCTATCACAACTGTAACAAAGCCCTTTTGCTCTTTTTTCTTCCAATTGTTGTGGTGTCAACCTTATAGGTTGTGGAAGACTAGCGACAACACCACTTCCGTCTTTATAGATGTGAGTGGTATGCTTCCTGGTTGCCATAATTTTGCTTTCCATTTTTCTTGCTAACCTGAATGCCTTCTCTAATGAATCAGGTTCCCAAAGGCGAACATCATGTTGGATATTATCCTTTAAAGACTCTATGAACACATCAATCCTATGCTCCTCTGGAATATCATTTACCCTTATGTTAAATTTTCGGAACTCCTCAATGTGCTCCATTATTGAACCCTTTTGTTGAGACTTATCAATTTGATAAAAAAAGTGTTGCTTTTTGTATCCTCATAATGTGCTATCAATTCTTTCGTAAAAATTTCCCAAGTGATAAATTGTTTACGAGAGCAAAGCCATTGATACCATACAAACTGATTTGTTCCAAATATAAAGTTGCAATACGTACCTTTTGTGTGTTTTGCACATTATTGAGATCGAAAAATTGCTCCATCTGTAATATCCATGTTGCGGGAACCTTGCCATCAAACTTCCTCATATCGATTTTTGGAATATGATGGGTCT
>APFE030478032.1:0-12726 GCA_000404065.3 Pinus taeda
CCTAGTTTTTTCAATTGTGAATTTTGTTCAACTTTATGATAAACAGACAAGATTACACATCATACTAGGTTGTAAAATGAATCTTTGGACTCAATCATTTGGTTTCACATCATACTAGACTGGAAAATAAATCTCTCCACTCAATCATTTAGTTTCAATGTATTATAATCTTTCACTAATAAAACTGACTGACATTGGGCACATTGAGAAGTGGGTCTTGTGGAAGGCATTCTATGAACAAAATATTTATCTTCGCAAGGTTCCATTTTCATCATACGATCATATTTCGTTGTCTTAAAACTCCCATTCCCTATCTGTGTTTTATCCCTTAGAATTTCCAGGTCGTGTGAAGAATTTGAATTTTAACACCACTAGGTCAATTTGTTGTGGTATTGCAGCACATTCTATAAGACAGATGGAGCAATTCAACGATGGGGTTGGCTACCATTGGACTAATGGCTTAGAATCACAAGTGGTAGAGCATGTTAATCACTTGCCTTGGTCATTCTTTGGTTTTGGCCTAATATCATCCTCGACTGAGTGAAATGCAGGCGCCGATAAAGTCCCCGGGCATGGTAACGTCGATATATCCGACCATATGCGAATATAAGACGTCAGTGTAGCCTCCCGCAAAGTGGTGATCAAAGGTTAAGTTGTTAAAAATAGAGACCAGAGGTCGCTAGCTGACATGGGCGAGTTCCGGTCTCATTTGTATAGACTTGTGTATGTAACCATCTAAATCTATGGGTTTCATTGGTATCAACTGGTGTAGATAACGATATTATCTCTATGCATGAATGCCTAGGAAAGAGAAAATGTTTATCATGGGCAAGGGCTTGTCATGTTGTATTTAAAATGATAATAATAGAAATTATAAAAATAAATAGAAATTCTCAAAAATAAATAAGCTTTAATTATTGATTTACAAACCTTTTTTATTATCTAATTACTTATTTGATTAAATATCAGTCTAGTTTTGTTTGAGATTCCATTAAGAGTTTAAGAGTAGTTTTGTTTGGGATTCCATAAGAGTTTAAGAGCTTTTTCTAATGGAGGAAACCAATTTTGTTTATAGTGTGTGAGTTTCAATGTTGTGTTTTATGTATATGTAAGTAAAAATGAACACTTCGAGCTATGATTTATTCTCTTTTATTTGCATGGCCAGAGGTTAAGAGTAATATATTGAATTTGGTTATCCTCATTTATCTATTTAGTCATGAGCATGAATCATCATAGATTTGTAATCTATTGAACCTTTATGCACTTATCAACTTAATTAATGACCTAAGAGATATAAGCTAAACACAATTATTAGATTTCATACCCAAACATGCTTTAAATTTATAGTAGTGCGTCTTACTTAGAAATAGAATTCCTTCCAAAATGCTTTTATGATATTTTTCTTGACAAGGCCCTTCCAAAATTCTTTTATGATATTTTGCTTTTAGGTAATCCCTTATCAACCTGAAATACTTATAGTTCTTGAGTATTCTCACTTTTTAGAATCATATTTTGAACTTTGACATATAACATCATCCTAAGGAAATCCATGAAATGATGGGGTGTGGATTCTATTTTGAAACAAAAGTGCATTATAAGATAGCCACATGTCTCAAAATACAAGTATTGGAATAGCTCTAAACTCATTTAGTTGCTCCCTTTAGAACTAGATACATAAGTAATATTATATATTGTCCCTAGACTAAAAATTTCCATAACCATAAGTCTTTTTAATATCCCACCATACCTAGCAAGTAAAGGACATAATATAGCAAGATGTAGGATAGTTTCTTCAAAAATTTTACATAAAATTAAATAACTAGGTCCATGTACCTATCCCTTATGAAGTAGTTCCCAAGTGAATAGTCCATTACTCAAAGGAAGCCAAATGTGTATGATAGATATTTGGGAGTCCTTATCTTCGAGAGTTTATACCATCATGACTTTGAGTCTTTCCTTTCCCCACAATGCATAACAATATTACCAAAACTAGTTGTACAATCCCCCAACCTTGTTTATTAACTAGCCCAAAAAATGCATTGTGTACTTGACATGAATATGGCCCTTTTTCGACTCCAAATATGAATTCCATCAATTTGAAAAATTTCCTTAATCGCCTAATGTTCTATCGAACAACCATTTTTAATGCCATATATATTTAGGATCCCGATCAACTATTTGATTTAAGGTAAATTGATCTTGAATGTAAAAGTTGAATTGTCTCTTTGGAAGAAAGTTACCATTCTCATAGCCTAATATGACATCAACTCCAATAACATTAAACCTTCTGTTACTAGCCTTCCAGGGTAGAAACTGGCAAATAATGGGAAACGCTAAAACTATGGATTTCTAATTATTAGAGGCGTTTTAAACATTCTTTCTATCACTTCTAATCCATTCAGGAGCAATATTAGAATGATGTATTTCTAAACAATTAATTTTTTCCATAGAATTTCTATTGTGACAAAATTCTAAAGGAATTTGCTACGTAGAGCATTTCCAAATAGATGAATATGTTAGGACCCCAACGCCCTTCACTCTTTGGTGGCACTAAGGTATATCGTTGTAAAAGATCATAACCTCCCCACTCTAAGTTCCTGTTCTAGGGGCATTTGAAATATGTTTTCCTTAATTTCTCCAGAATCCCCTTGGGAATGTGCACTAAAGAGTGCCAATATACTTGAATTGCTTTCGATATAGCCTTAAGTAGAGTCAATCTCCCTCCCTAAGACAACCACTTGTTACACCATAAGTGTATTTTTCTCTCATTTTTTCCAATAATCTAATGCCAACTATGTTTATCACCATTTGGTTTCATAATGAAGCTAAAGTATTTGAGAAAAGCATCTAAATCAAATTTATTTATGGAAACAATTGCCTGAAAAAATCTTGTACCTCTTCAGTTATATTATTAAAACTAATTATAGATGTGTGCACATTAATTTTCATTCCCATGGCCTTCCATTACAAATGAAAAATCTATTGTAACATTTTCCCTTATACTAGAGAACCATTAGTGAAAAGTAATACATCATTGATAAACAAATGATGAGTAAAATGTTATTCCCCTCTTATTCTAATGCTTTTAATAACTCTCTTTCTTTTGGAAATCACCGAGATTGGGCCACCAAGCTTTTGGAATCCTTATGGGCTTATCAAACAAACTGGCACAACACTACTCACTATTCACTTTATCAACTCATCTTTGTTAAGGAACCTATATTTCTGATCGAGTTTGAAGTTAAGACTCTCAGAACTGCCAAGGAAATAAGACTAGATCTCACAGAAGCAAAAAATAAAAATAAAACTTATAATAACTCAATGAACTTGATTAAATTTTCCTTCTTACCTTACAATGCACTTCCATAGTCCAACAACCATGAGTTAAATGGCATGATCAGTTTATTAAAAGGAAAAATTTCATAAAGGGGATTGGGTGTTGTTATATGACTCCAGATTCCAAGACTTTCTAGGTAAACTCCAAACAATATGAATTGGCCCTTACAAAGTTACTAAAGTTCATAACAATGGAACAGTGTGCCTTACTACAATTGATAATTTTGGCATTTCTTTCCTTACTAATGGGCATCAAATTTTTTTGTATCACCAACCACTTACACAAGAATATTTTCTTCACAAAGTTGATAATGACACAAATTTGTAGGTTGTAGTTGATCAATGAAATGTCCTCGCAGTCACAACCGAGTAAATTTCTTTTGAAGTCTTCTTCATTTTGTACATAACGTAAATAATTTTATTTTATTTTTTGTGTTAGATATGGAAAAATGACTGATATTTTAATCGCAGTTGTTTCCTTAGTCACAATCGTTGTTTCCTTAACCACTATTGTTATTTCCTTAACCACAATTGTTGTTTTCTTAGTCACAGTTGTCATTTCCTTAGTGATAGTCATGGTTTCCTTAACCAAAGTTATTGTTTCCTTAGTCATAGTTGTTGTTTCCCTAACCATATGTGATGTTTCCTTAAATACAATTGTTGTTTACTTAGTCACAATTGTTGTTTCCTTAGTCACAATTGTTGTTTGTTTAATCATGGTTATTGTTTCCTTAACCACAATTATTGTTTCCTAAGATGCAACTATTATTTCCCTAACCTATTGATGTTTCTATTTGTTTAGGGTAACTAACATTTTTCATCCCTTCTTTGTTATGTTGGTTGGATAACTAACTTGTCTAATGTTTATCATTGGAGAATGGTTTATAAGAAATCATTATCAAAATTTTGAAATTTCCTTAATCTTTAACTCCCTTGGTATTGTAAGAAATCTATAAAAATTCTCATGATGCATTCCCCCCATAACCACTTAAGGAGCAGTCTTTCATCCCAATTTATAATGATTTCACGACCATAAACTTTGAGGACAAAATTAGCAAGCTAAAAAGTAATTATTATAATACTTTTTACACCATCTCTAACTCTTAAGGAGTTGACATGCCACCCAATTTACTAAGTGATCTCATTTGTTTAATAAAAATCTTAACAAGAAAACTCAAAATTTAACAAAGGATAGGAGGTATCATCACAATTCAGTCTACCATGATCATAGGATCTTGTGGAGTGACATTACCACTTCTAGTCACCAAACGAGGGTAATGGTCTTTGGTCTCTGGGTCAAAGGATAAGAGGTCTCATCACGAGTCAGCTTGTTCACCTCATTAGCTCTATTGAATGACAGTGTTATTAACTGGTTACCACACCATAACAATGACCTTCTGTAAATGTTTTTAAAAAATAATATAAAAATAAGTTATGAATATTTCCTAGTAAATGAGACAATGGCATCTCAATGGGTTAAAAACGAAACCTTGTCGAGGTTATGGACACCTACTGGCAGCAGAGGACATGCCTGTGGTATTAAAGTAAATTTAAAAATTACAATTCATGTTGCCTATTTTGTCTCCTCAAAATTAATGAAGGAAATGTTGTTAGATTTATTATGGAAATTTATAAATCCCTCCTAGAAAGTGGTGATGATTGGTTTTCCATGACTAATTCTTTTTAATTCTACATAGCAAGGATACCAATTTTTCATAAATTCAGCATTCTAACTAATTTATTTTATTTTTTTCTCTCTAATGATATACTTGATGCAACTATTGTTTACATCCATATATTATTTGTAGAAATATTTGCATGCCTTTATTTTTCTTGAACCTTCCATGTATTATAATAATTAGAGTTATCATTACATCTCATGATTAATAAATATCTCAATGATTCTCTCACATGTCACAAATACCCTCCGCTTTCTATTTTTATTTTTAATGGTTACCCTATTACGCTTCATTAATATCACAATATCCTCTAATTGTGTCAAACCTACCAACCTATTAAAAACTAATTAACAGCCACAAACAACCTTCAATACAATTGGGGGGGCAAGATAACACTGATATATGATTTTTTATTCAAATTTTTTAAATATCATTTCATGTCATGATCACTGATTCTTTATTCTATGTGCAGAATTACTATTAGTATATATTTTTAATTTTGTTGTTTCAAGCTGCAAAATTGCGTCCTTTCGAAGAGTAAAAAAATGGGCGATCATTTGGTCTGATATGAAGCTACTCAATTATAGGCCTTGGAGTAGGTGCACAACATTTTGATCCAAGTTGGATGGATAGAATACTTTGAATGATTAAAGGGCTTTGATAACGAAGTAGTATTATAATTCACAAGGAATGTCGACAATGGCATAGTAATGGTAAGAAACACAAACATACAAGTGAGTGAAGGTGAAATAGCGGAAGCAATAGGTCTTCCGACAAAGGGAGAAAAATGGAACGAGATACAAACTTTGCTCCAAAACGTAGCCCTCTTGTTTCTGAACACTAGTGAAGAATTGGTTGGGAAAGGAAAGGGGTATAAGCCCAATTCATTACTGAACTTATTGAAAGAATTAGAAGGAATAGTCTAGTGATATATTACCTGTGACAAAAGGTATGATGTGGTGAGGGGATGTCATCTCAAAATAATGGAATCACTAAGGCGAAAGGTAACTCTAAACCTTCCCGACTTTCTCAATTATTTGTTGCATAAGACCACTGCTAGGTTGAGAAGATCTAAAGACCAAGTTTGGGTCGTCAGTCACCACAGACTTATCAGATTATTAATCATAATAACTCTCAATCAAGCTCAAGAGACTTGGGAAGGGTTCCTTCAAAACCCTAACGTTGGCCAAGACATTCCTTTAGGAAATGAAACTTTTATTAAAACATCCGGGAATGTTTCATTTAGTAATGAGCAGCTAGAAAAAGGCAATGAGGATAATCTGAATGAAATTTTAGTGATAGAAAATACCCCATGGGGAACTGCAAAAACTTTAAAACCTAAAAAACTTAGTAAAGCGAAGAAAATAATGAAATATGTTCTAGCTTCACCAACCAAGAAAAGAAGAAGGTCAGCTAGGCTAGTTAAGAAAGGTAAGAGTTCTTTGAATCCTCTTGAGTAGTTACCAGAAGGAAATTCGACCCAAGATTTCTCTAATGCAGAAGAGATGCACCAGGAAACCCTTGGAGAAAAATCAACTCAAGATTTACCAGCCCCGAAATAGACAAAACAAGAAATAGAAATAACTCAAGCATTAGAAGGAATAGAGTGTTTATTGGAAATTGTGAATTTAGGAGAAGAAATGACCAATTCATTGGAAGAACCTGTAGCTCATCCTAAAAACCATTTTGACAAGGGGACTTCACCTAATTCACCAGTTGCAACCTCTCCCGTTAATTATTAAGCTATTGTTACTTTGGAATTAGGTGAAAACCCTAAATATATTCCTTTCCAACAGTATTATGGATATTTTGTTGCTACTATATTGGAGTCCTCCTCTCTGGAAGATATGTCTCAATAATCCATCCTTGCAGATTTGGTTGGTGAAGGCTGAGATGGTGGTACTGATTTTTCAGTTGAATCCCAGGTTGATCTTCCCGACAAAGACTTACTGAAATCTACAACTGATGTAATGACAATGGAAGTTGATAATTCATTGACTGACCCTTTGACAGTCGAATCTCCTTAGGAGATTATTACTGAAAAAGCTGAGATAATAGTTGATTTTTCTTCTCCTTTTTCTCCAACAACCTTGGCTAGAATTTTTTTTTAGAAGACTATAAGTACCATAGTTGTGAGAAATAAAGAAAAAGGTAAATTTCATGAGGAGATTGATAAATTGAAAGACTGAAATAAGAAATTTTGAAGGAAGATATGCCATCTAATAAATTAGTTGCATGGTAGTAAGAAGTTTCATAAAGGTCATGTGAGGAAGCTTAGAAGAAAGAAGGAAACTCAAGAGATTGAAACCCAGAATGATCTCACATTTATCTCTAATGAAGCAAGTACCCAGGTAGACTTTGTTATTGTATTTGCTAAAGTAGGAACTCCGACTGATTCTAAGATATAGAGGATTGATGTTCCTCCTAGTCTCGTTGAAGTAGAAACTCAAATAGATCCACCATATAACCTTATTGAAGCAAGTACCCAGGCAGACTTTGTTATTGTATTTACTAAAGTAGGAACTCAGACTGATTCTAAGATACAAAGGATTGATGTTCCTCCTAGTCTCGTTGAAGTAGAAACTCAAATAGATCCACCATATAACCTTATTGATATAGGAGTAAAAATAGAGGATGTGCCTCTTCATACTCCCTTAATTGTAGAGGCATCCATTAAAGTCTTGCATAAAACTATGGAAAGATAACAAGAGGGTATTGCAAGATACCAGAAAGAAGTAGTGCCTCAGAAGGAACATCATGAATTTCTTCAACAATTCAGGGCACTGACAACAACTAAGGATGAGACTTGTGCACAACTGAGATCATCTGAGAAGAAAATAAAGAATTTAAAGGATTGTCTTAATAAGGTTTCATAGAAAACAAAGGAAATATGCTCCATTTATTCAAATGTCTTGGCATATATGTCCCCAACCCAGAATGATGCATTGTATTTACTTGAGAAACATTTGTTGCTCAAAGTTAAAGCTATAGAGTCTGGACAACTATATGAGTTTAAAAATCTATTGGATTTCATTATTACTTTCCATAAACATGATGAGTACACACATTATCTTTTGTGTGAATTATATATGCATAATTCCTTTCTGGAAGAACATGTGGAAGAAAATGTTGTTCCATTTATTAGGGACATTCACTTTGAGGCCTTCATATCGTTTGCTAGGAAGTAGGTTAAATGGAAAAAAGTGTATCACACCTTCCAGAGGAGAGAGCATGGTCTTGATCTTTGGGTCAGAGGGGAACCTAATAACCCTTTTCGCATACAAAATTGTCATGGTATATTCATAGAAAAACTTGTTGCTGCTTCTGCACTCGCACAAATTCATGATGATGTTTTACATTTAGGACTGGAATATTTGGAACATATCAAGGACGAGGCTCTTTGTGGAGCTAAAGTGAGATGGCAGGCATCATCTAATGAAATAAAAAATAGAGAACCCTTTGGCTACCATAATTTTCAATATTCCATGTCTAGAGTACAAGACTATGTTCACGTATTGGAAAGAGGCATCAATTAGATAGGGTACAGCTATAGATGTCCCATGATCTAGTGCCCTCAGTCTTTTTATAAATCTGACAATGATTTATCAAAGGTAGGTAAGTATGTGGCCTTTCAAGAACTCAGAAGTAGGAATGCCTTCAAACATAGAGGAGAGGAATCTTGTGAAGCTTACTCCATAACTGCCTTACATGTTAATCATTTATTTGCATGAGGTCATGCAAAAAGGTCATTTGGGGGGTGATGTTGGGCCTCATAATTGTTATAATTTCCTTAGCTTATTCCTTAGTTTTTATATTAATTTCTATGCCTTTCTTGTAATTCAAATATGATAACTTATGAAGTATGGATTCTAGAAGTGTTTTATACATATTTATTATTTCATTACCTTTGTGAACGAATCTGACCACTAAAGCATTATTTAGTTATGATTGGATCCTTAATTTGGACAGGAATCTATTAATGAATTGGCACCCAATGTTGTTTCCTGGAATGCTCATAGGAGATCAGATAGATTGAAGCTCTTGAACCTTGTTTAGAGTAAATCAGTTAAGCACAGGCTTCCCACTTGGTCATCCAGATATATTAAGACCTCTTATAACTTAAAATGAGCATCCTGGGAATCTTCAGATTCTCAGGATCACTCTTTATCAGAAACAGATTCATAATTCTTATATTTTACCGACATAGTATAAAAATTTGACATTGAGCCTCGAAAGGGGTTGTTGGATTGTAATATTATTTTGATATAAGTTCATACTTGAGAAGGCATTGATTGTAATTAACTCTCTGTAAATGAATGGAAGTGTTTATTATTCAAATTTAATTTGTTGTGTTGATTTCTTCTATAAGGAAGTTCGATTCTCGTGATTTGGGCCCAATCCTAGAAGCAAAATTGTCTTTACCTGTACTGTTAAATTGGTGCTTGGTTCTCTTGTTTTAGTTATTTAATTTGTGTAATTTATTTTAGTTTATTGTTACTCGCTCATTAAATTACATGCTCTATTTTAAATAGGATTTCTAGAGATTGTTACAAAGTAGAGTTTCTTTATTTAATTCATTAGAAGTATCATCATTTCCTACTGTTTCCTATAGAATATCATAGGATCTTTATCTTGCATACTCAATTTCTTTCAGTGATGTGATTTCTTAGTGTTGTTTTTCCATTCTGTAGTTGTTGTTCCCTAAGTAACAACTTGATGCTTGATAGGTTTTCCATTGTTGTTTCCTTCATAAAGTATTTAGAAGTTGATGTTTTGAATGGTTTGCTTCAATTAGAAAATGCATTACAGATTGATTCCTTTAACATTCCAACTTTTCTTTTTAATAGGGTAGTAGTAATTAGTCATACCAACATTTCTTTTGCATAAATTGTGTCGATAACCTTGAAATCGAAAAAAGAAACTTCAGGTTGACGATTTAATGTACAGTATTTAGTTGGTCCTTTAGGAACAATTAATTGGCTCAATAGAGAGGTAGGAAGGTGAGTGAAGAGGGTGAAAATGCAATGGATGGCTGGAAAAATGAAGGAATGAATTTGTAGAATATGTTCTATATACATGGTTCTCTTGACTATCTGGAGTCATGCAAAAGAAAGATGCTAGAAAAAGTAGTGTAAGAACTCCTTCCTTGTGTTTTATTTCTCTTTTTTCTTGTGTGTGTGTGTGTGTTTGTTTGTTTTGAGACACACAGACTACCTCTGTATAGGTTTTCAACCTACATGTCTTCCCTAGGCGCCTCAAAGGAGGTTTTCACCTGGGGATATTTCATCTTATTTTTCATTTCATTTTGTTTTTTTCTATTTTTTTTCTCTTGGGCTGCCTCAGAGAGGTTTTCAACCCTAGAGTTGGCCTTAGATGCCTCATGGAGGTTTTTTTCTAGGCCCTTTTATTTTTTTCTTTTTCTTTATAAGTTTTGTGGAATGAGGGTTGTGAGCCTCCCAATCACATGCAATTCATTACTGCTTGAATTAACAAATTCTTCCTTGGACATAGGAATTTTATCCAACTTCAACCTGTAACCATTGACAAGTATGAGAATACCTTCCTCATAAATTGTTCTGATTTGGGCAGACCCATACTCATGATACCTTTCTACTAGATAGGGACCCAGCCATCTTGTCATTAACTTTCCATTGAAATCCTTGAATCTGGAAACATACAACACGACCCAATCTCCTTCTTTAAAATTCTTCTCCCTAATTTGTTTGTCATGCCAAATCTTCCTTTGTAGCTGGATTACCTTAGTGTGTAGGAGAGCTTGCAGTCTGAATTCATCTAAATCATTAAGTTGGAGCAACCTCTCCTATTGTGGTGCAATGAATTTCATGTCTAATTGAGCTTCCATCCTTAAGGTGTTGTATTTGAATTCAATAGACATCATGTCCTTCTTCCCATAAACTAGTTCAAATGGAGTGAATCCAGTGGTCATCTTCCAAGTGGTGTTGTAGGCCCAAGTGGCTTCTACAAGTGTATATGCCCAATCTTTTCTGTTTCTGCTAACAACCTTGCTTATAATGTTCTCCAATTCTTAGTTTGTGACCTTCACTTGCCCATTTTCTTGAGGGTTATAGGAAGTGGATGTCATGTGCTTGATGTGGTGCTGCTTCATGAGATATTTAATCAGATTTGAGGTGAATTGTGCTCCTTGAAGAGTGACTAACGCCCTTGGAAAACCAAACTTTTAGAAGATGTTATCGCATAAAAAATCAGCCACCTTCTGCTCATTTTTTGCCTTAACTGCCTTTGTTTAAGCCCATTTAGTCAGGTAATCAGTGCACACAATGTTATACTTATTCTGTCCTAATGGGGGTTAAATAGGTCCAATTAACTCCATGCCCCACTTATCAAATGGTTCTAGGGTCACGTGAAGTTGTAAGGGAATTTCATCATTTGGTGTGGGATTACCCATCCTTTGGAACTGATCACACCTGGTGCTGTACCTCCTTGCATATTGATGTAAAGTGGACCAATAGTAACCAACTTGTTGAACTTTTAAGGTTATCCTCTTAGCAGAAAAGTGGCCCCCACAAGGTCCATCATGGCATGCTGAGAGGATGTCAAATACCTCTTGTTCCCTCACACATCTCCTTAGGATTAGATTTGGTCCCAATCTAAAAATATTCCCCCCAATCCAAGTGAGTAGGGAACTTTTCTTGACAATATTTCTTTTCTCCTTGGATGAAATAGTAGGAGGGAACCTCCCGACAACCAAGTAGTTGGTTATGTCAGAAAACCAAGGAGAAAGTATCGAGATGGAAAAGAGGTGTTCATCTACAAGTTGATCATCTACTGTCTCCTCATTTTCTGCAGGTAGGTTTAGTCTTGACAAAAAAATTGCAACCACATTTTCTTTCCTTGGTTTGTCAATAATAGTCAAATCAACTTGTTGTAATAATAAAAACCATCTAATTATCCTAGCATTGGCATCAAGATTATTCATTAAATACTTAATGGCTACATGATCAGTGTGAAAAAAAGTTTGATAACCACTGACATAGTGCCTAAACTTGTTCACAGAATGTACCACGACCAAAAGTTCCTTTTAAGTGACTGTATAATTCAACTCAGCTTTAGAAAGGTGCTTACTAATGAAATGTATAGCATAAGGCAATTTATCTTCCACTTGTCCTAAGGTCGCCTCGACAACTTTGTCTGATGCATCTATGTATATATGGAAAGGTAATGCCCAGTTGGGACCCCTAAGGATGGGTGTAGTGGTCAACTTTTCTTTCAACACTTCAAGGGCCTCTTGATAGTTGTTTTTCCAACACAAATCTGAATATTTAGCTAGTAATCAAAACAAGGGTGAAGCCAATTTAATAAAGTATTTAATGAACCTTTTATAATACCCATCTAATCCCAGGAAGCTCTTGACATCTCTTTGATTTTGAGGGATAGGCGCCCTTTTAATGGTGGAAATTTTGTTTGGGTCAACATGTATCCATTCCTTGGATATAGAATGGCCAAGGAAAATCCATGCATTCATCAAAATTTCAAATTTCTCATGATTTTTTAAGCAGATAAATCGTTCTTGTGGACAAGACCGATCTCCCTAGTATCAATTGATATCTAGCAACAAGCAAGACAAGCAAATCTACTTTTCTGTAAACATATTTCGATTCATTAATAAAAACTAAGAGGTATTTTAGACCCTACCTTAATTCCAACGCTAGTTTGTGGCAACCTTGCTCCA
>APFE030478034.1:7953-36188 GCA_000404065.3 Pinus taeda
TTTCAGTTTCGGGAAACGTGGCAGTACGGCCGGAAACGCGTTTCATGGCCGTACCAAACGCATTTCCGTGTTTCGTACCCGTTTCCGTACGGAAACGAACCTCTATGCCACGTTTCCTGCAACATAGCTTCCTGCTTCCTCATCCCATAGAAACAAATTCTTCTTTAAAAGATTTGTTAGAGGTACAGTTATATGTGCATAGTTTTTAATAAATCTTCAGTAATATCCAGTCAAACCTAAAAACCCTCTTAGCTTGGATATATTAGCAGGTTTGGTCCATTCTTTTATAGCTTTGATTTTGTTAAGGTCCACCTTTACGCCTTCGTGGGATATAATCTGTCCAAGGTATTCTACTTCTTCCTTTCCGAAGGTGCATTTGGATTTTTTTGCGTAAAACTGGTGTTCTTTAAGTAGTGCAAGAACTTTGTCCAAATGTTGTAAGTGCTCCTTCCAAGTTTTACTGTAAATTAGAATATCGTCAAAAAATATTAATACAAACTTTCTAAGATGTGGGCGAAATAATTCGTTCATAGTTGCTTGAAACGTTGCTGGTGCATTGGTTAATCCAAACGGCATTACTTTAAATTCATAGTGACCTTCGTGTGTTCGGAATGTCGTTTTTGGTATGTCCTCTAATTTGATTCTAATTTGATAGTAGCTTGATCTTAAGTCCAATTTTGAGAAATACCTTGCGCCATGTAGCTCATCCAACATTTCGTCGATAAAGGGGATTGGGAACTTGTTTTTAATTGTTATTTTGTTTAATCCCCTATAGTCAATACGTAGTCTGAATGACCTATTTTTCTTCCTTACCAACACCACTGGAGCAGCGTATGGACTTTTACTTTTCGAGATGATTCCACACTTTAAGAGGTTTTGGATTAATCTCTTGATTTCTGTTTTTTGGTGATGTGGATATTGGTATGGCTTGATGTTGACCGGGTCTGATCCTGCCTTGACTTCTATTGTATGCTCAATTTCCCTATAAGGCGGCATCTTCATAGGTAGGTCTTGAAATACTTTTTCATGTTTCCTAATTAGATCTTGTATCTCTGGTGACTCTTCACTAGTCATATTTGCAGATAACATTTCTAATTGATGACATTGTACTACATACGCGGGTGCTCCCTTTTGAATCATCTTCATCATCTGCGATGATGATACAATTTGATTTTCTAGTGCTTGGAATCCGTGTAATTTGTACTTCTGACCTCCCCATTTGAATTTTATAAACTGTACTTGGTGGTTGGTGGCATAAGTACCTAAAGTTCGTAACCACTAGATACCTAAGACTACATCTACTACTCCTAATGGTACTGTGAAAAACAGAGACTCTAAATTGAAGTCTTGAATCTGCAATTTAACCTTATGGCATTTCCCCACTTTTTCAATCTTCTTACCGTCTGCTACCATCATCTTCATGTTTGTTAAGGGAAATGAAAAAATATTGAGTCTCTTTGCCACGGTTGCATCCAAAAAATTGTGTGTGCTACCAGAGTCAATGAGAACCACCACGTTGTTCTTCTTTATGTGTCCTTTTAACTTTAACGTCTGAGGTTGTGATATACCTGTCATAGCTGATAATGACACTTGCAGAATCCTTTCGTCATCTAATTCTGGTGAGAATTCTGGGGCATCTTTTGTTTCTTCAATGTCAGAATTTTCACTGTTTGAATCATTGGTTGCTTCACAATTATATAGGTTCTTTGGTTCTTTTCCTTTAGCACACCTATGTTTGGGGTCCCACTTCTAACCACAGCGCTTGGATTTACCCTCCTTTATCCTTTGCGCTTCCCAATTAGATTTTTCATCTTCACGATGATGGGGTGGAACATATCTTGTATTTTTTGCGTCTGCACACTGAGGTGTTCTTCGCCTTGAATATGTTTTTTCGGATTTTGACCAAAATATTTGTTCGAATTTCTTTTCCGCTGTTTTTGCCTTTCGTCTTGCTACTTCTATTGAAGAAATGTCATGCATCTCAAGTTCTACTTGTAAATGGGTTTTGAGTCTCGAGATGTATGACTGAATTAGATTAGATTCTGATAACCCAGGTACTCGTGTTACTAAGGTCTCCCATTCTTGAGTGTATTCGTCCACACTTCCTTTTTGTCGTAATTTGATGAGTTTTGAAAAGAACTCTTCTTCCTTTCCACCTTGGAATCTTTTAAGAATGCATCTTTAAATTTCCTCTAGCTAATGACATGTGTTGTCTTTTTCCACCACATATACTAGTTATATGCTTCTCCCTCCATTTTCATGGATGCATGCTTGAGCTTTTCGTCATCGTCATTGATGTCATATATCTCAAAGTATTCTTCTGCTTTATTTATCCATGCAACATTGTTTTTTTTCGTTTCCATCGAATTTAGGCATCTCGACTTTTGCCCTTCGCTGGTATGTTGCTAATGGTTGAGCGAAAAAAGGGTGTTGATTGGTAAAGTTATCCCAGAGTTGCTTGTTTGTAAAGGTTGTGTTACTCGCTTCTTGGTGGGGCGTCGCTGATTTTTTTGGGGATTCAACTTTTTCATGAGTCTGTTGACTTTGTTGAATCTGATGAGATGTGTTCTTGATTCTCTTCATTTTCTTTTAGTAGTTGTTCGGGTGTACAATTCATCTTTTTACACAGAAGTTTAAGCATTGTTATGGCATCTCTGATGTTTACTTCTGTTTGGACATGTTGATTTTCCATCTTTATTTCTATTCGATTTGTCGTATCGTGAAGATTTTTGATTTCGTCAGCTTGCTCCCCAAGCTTGATTTGGAATTCATTAATCTTTTACTAACCTCGTCGTGGTTGTTATTTATCTTATGCTCCGAATCCAACAATTTTTTTTGAAAATCCGCCATTGTCATTGTCGACATCAAGTGGGTTTGTGGGGCATGTATTTATCTGCCAGCGTAAATAATAATTTTTTCTTTTTAATAATCAAAAAATATTATTAAATTAATAATAATATTTTTTTAATTAATTAATTAAAATATTATTTTAATTAATTTAATATTATTCACATATATGTAATAATTTTATTTTTTATTTTATTTATTTATTATTATTATTATATAGTTTTAATTCTATATAATATTAATTACATATAATGTGATACATAATATTTTTTTTAAAGTAATGGAATGAATGGATAGTCACGTCCCAACGGAATGTCACGTTCTGTTGACTCTTTTGACTGTTCAAAACTTATTGAACTTTTTTTTGCGGGGGGATGGTTACGCTGAAGACTGCGGACGGGAGTTTGTATGGTAGCGACGGTTGACACTGCGGGTGGCAGTGGAATGTTGAGCAGATGATACAGCGAGAGCCGCAGAGAACTGCGGTATTGATACAACAAGGACGTGCAGATCGATCGCAGCAGACAACGAAGGGTTGCCGACCGAGGGTCGTAGGCTCTGATACCAGATAAAGCGGAAACTTCTTGAAAAAACAGTAATATATGTATAAATATTTTATTAAAAGATGAATTACAGATCATGAATGATTACAATGGGTTCCTGGCTTATATACTGCCATGGGCACCCTTTGGGAAAGGGCATGATCTTATGATCGTGCCCTTTCGTCTACTAAACCTAAAATTAAATAATAACCTAAAATTAACTAATTAACTAATTTTTTTTACATAACAACGATGAAATCAGATACATAAATCAATGATTTCCTCTGCCCCTTTGATGGGTGAACGTAATGGGTGTTTCTCTAGATGAAGAAAGTCTTGGGGTTGGTGTTAAACTTTGAAGTTCTCTTGGAGTAAGAGGTAGATTCTGACATCCTCTACTGGTGCCCATGTTACTGCTAAGTCCAACTCACTTTGTCTAAGTCCCCAAAGGTGGTGGTGTCACCTCCTCCTCTACCTCTCTCTCTCCCTTGCTACATCCTCTAGTGCCTCCTCCTCTAACCCAATCAAAGACCAATCCCATGATAGCCCTGTTGGTCTCTGTTGCCGCCTAAATCTGCACCTGGACTAATGTGGAGAAAATCTTTAAATCCACTTGGTGTGACTTTGGGGGCAATTCTTGAGTTGAGTAGCTGTCACTCAATTCTCAACTCCTCTGTCTAGGCTAACTCCTAGCGAAGCCAAGGGGGGTGGGCCCAATGAGACAAAAAAAGACCAATGTTTGACTTAAGCTAAAGTTAAACTAAATCAAGTTCTAGGAGTTAAATTAGTTACCCAAGAAGCATTCAATCATAAACAAATTACAGCATGTACCTCAAAGCATGTAAATGATTTCACAAGTACACAACTATAAGCACCATGAACATTTATAAACAATAGATGTAATGAAATACTTGAAATAGCAAATGAGATGCCAAATGTAAGATAGACCTTGTCTGTAGGTGCACTTTTTGTAACTATTTTTAAAATAACATGAATAGTACCAAATAGATGCTTATGAAAACACTTCAAATCAATAGTGACCAATAGATATTAATTTTTGAGAATGTACATACCACTAATAAAGCATGCCGCACAATATTAGGAGAAATATGACAATAAATACCAGCAGATTTAGTGTAAACAGCTTGGCTGTGGGATGGCAACTCCAATGGTAAATCTGGAACTTAGTCCACAGAAGTAAACTGGGCTGATAACAATGAACTCCTTTAGCCCCTCAAGCACGTCCTCAGCAGTGATAGAAGCTGATCCTTGATAGCTCGAATATGTGCCCAAAGAAAGGAACTCGAGTCAAGAAAAACGCTGGACTGATATCAAATATCGCCCACAGTTCTTCCCAAGAAATCCTCTGCCAGTAATAACAGAGATCTTTGGCAGCTCAAATGGCACAACAGGAGGGAACTTGACCGCCTTTTAAGTAGCAGCTCGACCTCCAGAAATAGACTGGAACTCGGTCCTCAAAAGAACAGAACTCGACCCCTTTAAAATGTGTGATATTCCCACTTAGCAATATTGCTAAGTGAAATATCAATTTTGCTCAATTTTGACAATTTGGTTTCCAACTTACAAAAAAGTGGGTTGTAGGGTCCCACTTGCAATTTTTTACTAAGGGAGGCTCCAACATAGGGAAAAAGGACAAATCGACTTCTTAGTGGATGGTGGGGGCCATCCCAAAAGGGAAATACACACCTTAGATAATTCACACTCTTGGAGGGAAAAAGGCAAAGGGAGTCGATGCATGGTACCCACATGGAGAAAAGGAAGCTCAAGGATAAATAGGAGAAGCATGCATCATTTTGGGGCTTTTTGAACCTTAGTTAATCAAACCTACCTAGCACGGTTGCGTTGTTGAGCCAAGTTTGCAAGTGTTGTTTAGCACACGATATTTTTAGGCAAGAATCTAGCCCTACCCTTGGCAATGTTATCAGAACTAGACTGGAACCGATGGAACCGACCGGTCCCGCTGTTTTTGGCCCAAAACCGGTCTGAACCAGGCTTCCGAACCGAAATAGGCCGATTCGGTACCAAATCGGCCGGTTCTGTAACAAAACCGGCCAGTTCGGTACCGAACTGCCCTATTTCACCGAACTGACCGTTCAAAACTGGTTCCAACATAAAAAAAATTGCCTTTTTTAAATTTTTTGAATATTTTAGTTGGTTGGCTAACTTCTAATTCTCTCCTAGGCTAGCCTAATATTCAAGCTTATGGCCCTCAGCCTAATAATCAAGCCTGTGGCCCTAGTATTGCTATGGAAATTTGGAATTCATGGTAATGTTAAATTCTTAAATTCTTTATCTTTCATTTTCATCCTTTTACTGAAATTTTTAACATTACCATGAAATGACTTAGGATGTTTGCGAGTGGTTCCAACCTCATTGGATTTCATATGAAGAAAGTATAATGTTAGATTTCACTCAAAATCTAGCAGACTTAACAGTTTTTCAGGATTTCAGGATTGGGGGGATTGCAACATTTCCATTGGATTTTGTCATGTATGAGGGTATGTAACTAGTATTTAATAAAGAGCACCAAGCCCTCTATGTACTTCAATGTTAGTGGCATTGGTTGTCAAACTCCTCTATCACGACTCTACTAAAAATGTACCCATCACTCAAACAAAATCTTGACATGACATGCTACATTTTTTCCAATGTTACCAGACTCTGAATCGGCAATAAATCAGCGAGGCAAAAGAGAGAAGAGTTTTAATCGGATTGGGAAAGAGTCGGGAAAAAATCAGTGGATACAATAAATAAATATATACACATATATTGAATTAAAAAAAAAAAAAATCATTGATATTCAATAAAGCCATGTGCAAACAATGCATGATATCAACAGATGTCCAAACAATCATGAAGGCAAAGTGTATACTTCTCAAGTATAAAATATATTTATTATTGGAAAACATTTAAAAACAGGTACAAAGATTGAAACGATACGAGCAACTTCTAAGTTTTTGTCAACCAACACCACGGACGTACTAAAATCTTACTTGGGGTTACAGTAGCATGACTTCTAAATTGGGTTAAGTTTGCATTGGTAGTGCATTATATCCATTGGTAGATCACTTATACACTCAACGACAACAAATGAATTTAAGTAATTGTTTCATTATGATAAGTCCTTGTAAAGTTCCAACATTTTGCAATGATTTGCTTTTATTCAAAATGATATAGAGCTTTAACACACTGCAACTAGTTTCTTTTATTCCAAATGACATTTTTAAAGGAAAAGAATGTTGCTCGAACATTGGGGAGTAGCCACAAATATGTGCGAATACCAACCATTGAACCAAGTCAATAGTTTCTTGCATGAGCATCAAGGCAAGTAAGTCATGTTTGATAAGCAGACCCAAGAATAAATGAAAGCGACCTCCAAGCGCGGCAGGTGGCAAGAAGAAGTGAAACTGAAACCACAAAATAAAACCCTACGGACTTTTAACCTATGAATCTGAGTGGCTCGTTGAGTCCTCTACAAATCGCCGAAATCACGAGTCAAACTCACGTTAACCATGAGTCAAACTTGGTCAACACGAGTTTGACTCGCCGAGATTCAAATCGGCTCGTTTGGTTGAAGATCAGAGTCGGAATCGTGAGTACTCGCGAGTGATTGGAGACTCCTGTAACACTGATTTTTTCTATCTTATTTTAATGCTTAAATGGTTATATTGATGACAAAGACCCCAATATAGGCAATGGTTTTGATGATATATAGGCATTTGTTGTAACATGATTTTATTTGGATGCTAGAGGTCATCTAGAGCCTATTTGCTGATGGAATTTCGGTTCAGAGATGGATTGCACTCGATGCTATTTTGGTTATGTGCATCCTTACATGCTATTTAAATGAGAACTTCTACATATTTGTGCATAAATGTTTGGATTCATATGGATGCACATTAATATATATGTTTTCTTTAAAATATGAATATTTTATGTGTTTTTGGTAAACCGTTTTTTTTTTTTAACCAGTTTTGGTCCGGTTCCGATCAGTTCTCAGTCCACAAGGCTTTTCGGTTCAATCACCGGTTCAGTTCTGATAACATTGACCTTCAATGGACTTCGAGTGCCTACCAAAGGAGGAAAATCTATGCTATTTGGGATTTGTTCTGGGTGTTTTCATCCAGCATTTTGTGGGATTATTCAACAGACTGGGCGTAGTAGAGAAATATGCACTTCTTGGGAGAGCTGGTTGTGGAGCAACAATTTTGTTGGGCTTCTCGGGAGAGATTTGGACCATCGTTCGTTGAAGATTTGGAGAGCTACTGAGGCACATTTCTGTGGGAATCTTACTATAGCATTGACACTTCTTCAGGGACTGCGTAGGCCTGTGCAGGGGCATTTCCTGGTACACACATGGAGGCTAGGTGGATAGATACTTGGGGCTGAATTGAGCTAGGATTTGTGGAGGCATCCGGAGGGGAGTTTTACTAGCATTTGCTATCATTTTGGAGGATTTGGGCAATGTGATTTCCAGGTGAGTCAAATTATTGAGCTAGTGGAGGAGCACATGGAAATTGGGGGTAAATTCAAAGGTCAGGATTAGGCCAAACCCTTTATGGATTTTGGTGGGTTATTTGAGGAGAGTCTGAGGTTAATTTCTCGGATTTTTTTGAGCACTAGAGGAGGCCAAACAACTAATCCTTACTAGCCAACAGTGCAGTTTTCTAGGGCTAGCACAAAGAATTGAGGAAGATACTCTTCCAGCATCTAGACCCTTATTTTCTTCACCTGGGACTTGTTTAGCTTGCCTTTGGCAAGCCCAGGTGCATTAACTCCATGCTTATATTGTACACTCATTGATTTATAATAAAATAGCTCAAATTGGGGCAGTTTTTGGAGCATTTATGGGTGTTTAATTATATGTGTGAAATTTTGTGCTGCATGAGTTGTTAATGCTTTGTTTACCACTGTTAATTTTCCCCTAGGAGTATTACAGTGGTATCAGAGCTCTGGTCTTCACTCAGTCGTGGGATTATTTCTATGACCCTAGAGGACAAGCAGAACCTTACTTACTGGAGGCAGAGGTAGAGGAGTCAAGAGAGAGAGTTGGAAATCAAACTTGACACTGAGACCCTATAACAAAGAGTGGACGAAGTAGACATGGGGGAGCCAAAGAGAAAAGAGGAGGCAAATTTTGAGAGCCTCTTGAGGGCCCTGAATGACTTGGCCAAGGGACAAAAGAAGACGTTGGAGGAGATCAAGCAGCAAAACCGAGATAAGGGCATTCACCGAGATTTTGGGGAAAATTCAAGGGCTTCCCACCTGAAGAAACGACACACGTAGATGTTGCAGTTCAGACAATGGACATCCCAAGTAAATGTTCCATAACCAATTCAACAACATCTTCGCTAGAAGAAAATCTAAAAACTTTATATCAGCATCCAAATCATGAGAACAGACAAATCAACCATGCTACATATTTGAACCAGTCAGAACTGAAACAACAAACTGATGTTCCAAAGAAGAGTAATGTAACCTCAACCTAGTGCTACGAGAACAAGTCATTACAAAATTGTAGTGATCAGAATATTCCACAGAAGATTAATTTAAGGTAGTCTGGTCCCTTCTCAATGCGAAAATTGTGTTTGTCACTTAGAAGATCATATCAGCTTGTATCGACGAGGATGACTATTTCGAGAGAGAAAGACGTTAGAGGCTGAAAAAGAGATCAAGCATTTTTCATCGACAAGCTTTGAGGACAAAGCTTTTTGAGGAAGAAGGCAATGTAATGAATAAAATATATAAATAATATAAATATAATGTAAAAGATAATATTCATAAATAATAGTTAGTTAAGCTAGTAATTAGGTTGAAGAGGCATGTGTAATAAGACATGACTCTTCATGAAGAGACACTTGCCTAATATATAAGCAAGCCTCTCATTCTCATTTGTAAATCATTCATTCTTATTCATCTATTTAATATAAAACAATTATATCCTCATGGATAACTTCATATTCCAAGCCTTTTGGAGTAATTAATTTATAAAAGGAACTTTGTTCGCTTCACACTCCCCTCTGACTCACCCACACGCTTTCAGTGGGCCAACCAGTACTACGTTGCCCACATTCTTGCCCTCAAGAGTTGGTGATCAGGCTAGTCAAGATGACATGCCTATGGGAGAATACTTTTGGGGGTGGCAGTCTATGGGAGAGGATTTTCAAGATGCATTGCCCTTCTAGAATTTTTGTCAACTTAAGCAAAATAAAAAGGGTAAGGGCACAGGGGGTTCAAGCACAAAGAATTCGTAGCTGCAATGCACTATTGGGAGGATGTATCTCCCCACCTTTGATAGTCATCCAAGTACACGACTAGGGCTTGTGTTGAGAAGTTGGACACATACTTTCAGCTTAACTGGATGATTGAGGTGGAAGCCATCAAATGGCTACTCTGCACTTGGAGGGGGAGCACATGACTCGTGGTTCCGTGGGTTGACCACGCTAGGGCATGCTAGCGTGACTTCCTACGAGGAATTCACATGAAGGATTGTGGAGCCCATTTCAGAGAGCTAACGTAGTTTAGAGAGACAGGTAGCCCAAAGCACTACATATCAGAGTTCTTGAGGGTATCAGTGATGGTGCTAGACTTCTTGGATGCTAGAGGGTCTACACCTTTGTTGAGGGCTTAGTTGAGCCACTACATAGGTTAGTGAGGTCCCATAGGCCCACCACTCTACAAGAGGTAGTATCTTGTGCCCAATGATTTGCAGGATGCAATCACCAAGGCTAGCGCACCAATTCCACCACGAGGTCTTTTTCCAGAAAGGGGCTATGACACTAGGCCACCACCACAGCGTGACATTCAGGGGCATGGCAGTTGGACAATGAGAACCAGAGAGACCTCCGTAGGAGGAAGTTGTGCTTCACTTGTCAAGATCCGTGGGCACCAGGGCATAGGTGTACCAAGGGAAGGGCCCACTACACAGGTGTTTTCTAATAGCAAGCCAAAGGATGAGGCAAAGCAAGAGATAGGTGTTGGTGACGATGAACCAAAGGCTACAGGAGGAGGATGAGGTGGAGGCGCACCACACCCACCAGGAGGCGCTCCTTTCTTATCGGCCGCAATAGTTATCGCTTCACTTCGGGGAGTGTTGAAGTACCTTACTATGAGGATCAAGGGCACAATGTAGGGGCAACGCGTTTTAGTGCTAGTAGACAGTGGGGCAACCCACAATTTCGTAGATGCCCAGACGGTGTAGAGGAGAGGCATACACACAAAGTCTTTTGAGGGTTTCTCCATTTTGGTGTCGAGAGACCGCACCATGCAGTGTACAGATACGTTCTAGGGATGACAATGGTGATGGGGAACTCTTCAATGACAGACCGTTTCTTTGTGGTGGATGTTCCAGACACCAATGTGGTGCTTGGCGTATAGTGGCTCTACTCTTTGCGATGTGTTACCACCAATTCGCAGAAATTGGAGATGGAGTTTATAGGGCCAGATGGGAAGCTCATTTTGTTGAGAAGCATGCATTCATATCACCCACAGAAAGTATGAACGCACAAGATGGAGGCAGTCTTGAGACATGGGGATATAGAGTGGACTGTAGAGCTCAGGATATTTGATTCAGGGGACGGGCCCAAACCACCACACCTAGATGTTTAGGCCATTCTAGATAGATACCTAGCAATGTTTGGAGACATCCCACCGGGGCGGCCACCCAACAGGGGGTTTGAGCACACCATAGAGTTGGAGCTAGGGGTAGAGATAGCCATTACGACCCCATACAAGCATTCCAAGGCATATCAGGATGAGATTGAGCGAGCTATCCAGGAGTTGTTGGCATTGGGGCACATTAGGCCCAAGTCTAGCCCCTTTGCTTCATCAGTTGTTCTAGTGAAGAAGAAGGACGATTCAAAGCAGATGTGCATTGACTACCGGGCCCTTAATGAGAAGACCCCGAAGAACCGATACCCCATTTCCTGCATAGATGAGCTTTTGGATGAGCTTAGAGGAGCTAAATACTTCTCTAAGATAGACTTACACTCGGGGTACCATCAGATTCGGGTGAGGGATTAGGATATCCCTAAGACAACTTTCAGATGTCATTGTGGCCATTTTGAGTTCTTGGTTACACCCTTTGGGCTAACCAACACACTTGCTACCTTCCAATTCTGCATGAACCATGTGGTTCACAAGTAGTTGCACAAGTTTGTGTTGGTACGACATACTGATTTACAACAAAATGTGGGAGGAGCACCTACATCATATAGAGGAGGTGCTACGCATCTTGGAGGTGTAGCAGTGTTATGCGAAGCGGTCCAAGTGTGAGTTTGGGTTGACTGAGATGCTCTACTTGGGGCACATTATTGGAGAGGATGGAGTGCGAGTGCACGAGGCGAAGTTAGAGCCATCTGAGACTGCAGATTTCCCCGAAATGTGACCGAGTTGAGGGGATTTGTGGGCATTTCCACATACTACAGGAAGTCCATAAAGGGCTTCTCACAGTTAGCGTCACCCCTCACAAATCTGACTAAGAAAGGGGCATTTGCATGGACATATAGAGCACAGGCAACATTTGAGCACCTCAAGGAGGTGATTGGCAATTGTCTGGTGTTGGCTTTGCTTGATTTTACACAGCCATTCACCTTGGAGTGTGATGCATCAGGTGAGGGCATTGGTGTAGAGTTGTCACAGGGAGACCACACGATAGCTTTCTAGAGTCAGAAGCTCCTTAGTCATGAGATGCCTTATTCTATCTGTGACGAAGGAGATGTTGGCCATCATGCATGCATTGGCCAAATTCCGACAGTACTTAGTGGGCAACAGGTTCAGGGTGAAGACTGATCATAACATTGTTTGCTGCTTTTTGGAGTAGAAGGACCTCAATGAAAGGCAACAAAAGTAGGTTAGCAAGATTCAAGCCTATGACTTCGACAGAAAGTATGTCGAGGGCAAGCTGAACATAGTGACAAATGCCTTATCCAGGAGGCCCTCGACACTTTCACTCATGAGCATTTGCCATGATTGGAAGGTGCATCTTTTGGTGGAGTACTCCAAGAATCGACAAGTGTGTGAGATCTTGGATGGTACTCATGGGGATGAGAGCTACAAGGTGATGGTCGATGTCATTTACTACAAGGGGCGCATATATCTTGTGCCTAGTTCACAATTGAGGGAGAATATTCTCCATGAAGCCCACGATACACCTTTGTCAGGACATTAGGGTTTTTGAAGACTTACAAGACAGCCAGGGAGTGTTTCACTTGGAGAGGCTTCAAGGGAAATGTGTTGAGGCCTGTACATGAGTGTGAGGCCTGCTAGAGGAACAAGGAGGAGCTGACTCATCTCGCTAGAATGTTGCAACTGCTTCCCATTCCGGAGGGGAAGTGGGAGAACATCTCAATGGACTTCATCATGGGACTCCCTATGGTGCAGGGTCAAGACTGCATATATATTGGCCATCATGCATGCATTGGCCAAATTCTGACAGTACTTAGTGGGCAACAGGTTCAGGATGAAGACCAATCATAATAGTCTTTGCCACTTTTTGGAGTAGAAGGGCCTCAATGAAAGGCAACAAAAGTGGGTTAGCAAGATTCAAGTCTATGACTTCGACATAAAGTATGTTAAGGGCAAGCAGAACATAGTGACAAATGCCTTATCCAGGAGGCCCTCGACACTTTCACTCATGAGCATTTGCCATGACTAGACGGTACATCTTTTGGTGGAGTACTCCAAGGATTGACAAGTGTGTGAGATCTTGGATGGTACTCATGGGGATGAGCACTACAAGGTGATGGTCGATGTCATTTACTACAAGGGGCGCATATATCTTGTGCTTGGTTCACAATTGAGGGAGAATATTCTCCATGCAACCCACGATTCACCTTTGTCAGGACATCAGGGGTTTTTGAAGACTTACAAGACAGTCAAGGAGTGTTTCACTTGGAGTGGCCTCAAGGGAGACGTGTTGAGGCCTGTACACGAGTGTGAGGCTTGCCAGAGGAACAAGGGGGAGTTGACTCATCTCGCTAGAATGTTGCAACTACTTCCTATTCCGAAGGGGAAGTGGGAGAGCATCTCAATGGACTTCATCATGGGACTCCCTATGGTGCAGGGTCAAGGCTGCATATATGTGGTGGTGGACTAGTTGACGAAGTATGCCCACTTCTTTGCTATCCACACTTGGTACATTGATTTGCAAGTTGTGGAGCTATTCTTTAGGGAGGTTTTTCGGTTGCATAGTCTCCCTAAGACCATAGCCAGTGATAGGGATAGCTGCTTCATGGGGGTTTTTTGGCAAGAGCACTTCAAACTGATGGGCACAAAGCTCACTCCTAGTACCAGCTACCACCCCAGACAGTGGGTTGACTAAGATAGTTAACAAGTGGCTGGAGAGGTATTTGCAAAACTATGTGATAGGGCAACAACGAGCTTGAGCGAGATGGCTACACTTGGGGGAGTTTTGCTACACTACTACCTATCACATGTTGTTAATTTATGGTATGTTCTATGCTTAGAGCAGTTTACTTCAATTTCTTCTTATTAGCCATTGCTTAGCAATCACATTAACATAAAGTAAAATGTTGATAGAACATTAATAGATTGACATAAAACAAGCCAAGACAAGAGACACCATATGTGGTGGCTAGATAGGGGCAAACCCCAATGTGGGGAAACCCTTTGATCAATTCTTCTATAATCTTCAATAGTTCAGCAGAGAGAGAAATAGTACAAATGTACAGTTCTGTAATTTTGCGAAAGCAGTAATAAAACCCTAACCAACGCTTTCAAAGTTGGTCAAACAGTCCAGAAATGACCTCAAGTCAACCTTGGACAACTTGGCCTTCAACAGCAATGAAGTTCAACCAAAAATAGTCCAAAGAGATGGTCAAAAGTGGTCAACGCAAATGCAGCCCTGCAGTCAACCCTAACCAGCCAATGCTCATCAATTCGGTGGTCAAATCAGGTCAACAGAATGTTGTTCAGATCTGTGGCTTGCTTGATGGAGGCTCCTCAACCTAGGCTGAAGTCAAAACACCCTCTTCGCTGGTCAACACAGTCAACTTTAGCTTGTTGCTCCTTGGTCAACCATAGTCAACGTTGGAACAGACCTACGTCCTCCTAGCTGTGTCTTCCTTCCTCTCCCATGTGAGAGATATTGCTCCTTGTATACCCAATCAAGTAAGGAGAGAGAGAAGAATGTAAGATGAGATGAGATGAGTGAATAATACCTCAACCTAACTTGTATTTATATGAAACGTTGAGGATGTGTGCCACACATTTAGCTGCTGGCTAACCTTGACAGTTTGTCAAGTAAATACAAATAAATTCACATCTCCATAAATACTTGTCAAAATCGAATGATCGTTAGATCAATCCTACACCTCTCGACGAGAGGAATCCAAGAAAAATATCAACTGCCATAAATAAGATGACCCACCTGGAGTTTGGCCCTAGTTTCCAATTTTAACACTCCCTCTCAACTAGGGAGAACTCCATCTGCTAATCCATCTGACCGTCGATACTCTTTGCCATCAAATGCACTGCCCTGCACTACTCTGCTCTATTCTACTCTGTTTTACTATGAAGAAGAAGAAATGACTGAGGATGTATCACACCATCCTCTATTGACCCGAAGTTAGTCCTAGAAAGTGTCATACCACTCTTACTGATCCCAGATCAATGCCAGAAGAGTGTTTCAAACCACTCATACTGATCCTAGATCAGTTTCATTGATCCCAGATCAATGGAGTTCATCCTAGCATAGATACAACGATGCATCCATCGATAGTACTACTATGGTCCCTAATCCCATTTCCCTACTCATTAGCCAAATGAGAGGTACTTCTCATAAGTCCCAGACTGCATGGGTAGGATGCATCGACAGGAGAACCACTCATCTTGTCCATATGTCACCATGGGATATCACAGGGGAAGGTTGAACCTTTCAGCCTATACACAATGCACCACTAGGGGAGGGTGAGTCGCCCTATGGTTGCTTGTCACTCCAAGTACCCCACGCCCCCCAGAGCTCTTAGAGCTCAATCCATGCATCATTCAGGACCCTCATAAGAGGGTCCCTCAATGACTCCAAGTCATTCTCGGAAAGTCAAGAATTTGACCTTTCCCAAGGGCTTCGTCAGAATGTCGACGACTTGCTCATCCGTACCGATATGTTGGAGCCTTATTGCTCCTCGCTGTACCATATCTTAGATAAAGTAGTAACTTATATCGATATGTTTGGAGCGATCATGAAATACGGGGTTCTTTGGTAAACAAATCCCACTCTGGTTGTCACACAGGATCACGTTAGTATCCAATGTATATCCAAACAGCTCACTGAATAGCTTCCGCAACCAAACAACCTCACAAGAAGCCATACTCGCAACAATGTACTCTGTCTTAGTAGTGCTCAAAGCCACCAACTTCTGCTTTTTGCTCATCCAGGATATTGAAGCAGATCCCAAAGAGAAACAACACCTAGAAGTGCTCTTTCGGTCCACCACACTACTTGCCCAATCAGCATCGGTATATCCATTTAGTCTCACATCTCTGGCAGTGTATCTCAACCCATGAGTGATTGTGCCACGAAGGTATCTCAACAGATTCTTGGCACCAATCCAATGTGAGTGGTGAGGCTCAACCATATGTTGACTCAACGTGTTGACTGCAAAACATATATCCAGATGGGAGTTCACCAAGAACATCAATGCTCCTATGAGTTGATGATACTCGGTAGCATTTTGCAAAATAGGTCTGGCAGCACTACTGCTTAACTTCTCAAAGTCAAGCTCCATCGGGGTAGTCACATGCTTGCAATCCACCATACCGAATCTCTCCAATATCTTCACCACATATTTTCTTTGAGATAGGAAATCTCCCCTGGCTTCTGCCAGACTTCCAGTCCTAGGAAATAATGCATTAGTCCTAGGTCCTTCATCTCAAACTCGGAAGCCAACTCCCTCTTACATTTGTGAATGAGAGGGTCTACACCTGTCAGAAAGTGGTCGTCAACATATAGTACTAGTATGAGAGGCTTATCATCTTCAACCTTAAAGTAAAGGTTAGGGTCAGCTTCACTCCTAGTGAATCCTAGCGTCATCAAGTAGGTTATTGATCCTCTCATACCAGGCTCGGGGTGCTTGCTTCAGCCCATAGAGGGATTTCTTCAACCTGCAGATGTGAGATTCCTGATCATGAATCTTAAATCCTTCGGGTTGTTCCACATAGACTTCCTCTTTGATCGAACCATGCAAGAACGTGGTCATGGCATCCATCTGATGTAGGTTCCATCCTTACGAAGAAGCAAGGGTTATGATCGAGTGGATGGTGGTGTATCAGGCAATAGGTGCAAATATCTCGTCATAGTCTATACCTTCCTTTTGAGAGAAGCCACGAGCGACAAAACAAGCCTTATACTTTTCAGCACTTCCATCAGCTCCATGCTTTATCTTGTAAAGCCATTTCGAAGTGACAATTGTTTTGTCCTGGGGTCTGGGGACCACAACCCAAACATCGTTTTTCATGATGGACTCGTATTCCTCGGTCATAGCATCCTTCCATACTTGACGCTTTACGACTTCTGCAAACAATGAAGGCTCATTTTGAATGATCGTGCTCATAATGGTTAAGTATCTTTGATACCTAGCCAGCTTCTTACTTTCACACAAAGTCCCTTTGGGTGCAATGTGTCCTTCAGCATCATCAAGTGTCCCCCTAAGCCATGAAGGCCTCTTCCTAGAAGAGGAGGGTTCTTGCAGAGGGGTATCAATAGGATGCATAGGTTCTTCCACATCGGGCATCGTCTCATCTTTCTTTTCCTCCGGTTTCTTGGTGTCATCTTCTTTAGATTCCCTTAGAATAGGAAGATTGTCAACTTTGCTAAGAGCCATATCTTCGTTAAAGGTGACATCATGGCTAATGTCAACTTCTCTTTGACCAACGACATAGATTCTATAGCCGTTATTATTTTCGTTGTAGCCCCATGAAGATTCCATTCTTTCTAGATGCACCCAATTTATTCCTTTTCTCTTTCGGCACATGAAAATATACAGGACTTCCAAATATTCTAAAATGAGATACATCATGTTTCTTACTAGTGAACGTCTCTTCGGGAGTCTTGGAACCCAATGCTTGATGAGGGCATTGGTTTTGAACATATACGACGGTATTCGCAACTTTGGCCCAATGTTCCACCAAGACTCCGGTGTGGAAAGACGTCAAGGTATATATATATATATATATACACATACATATAATTCATGTTCATATTCATTGTTCACTATTCAATAATGAAAGCATAAAAATATTAAATAGACAATTGAATCATTGATCCATCCTCATCATTCATTTTGATACATACATCATTCATATGACATACTCAAGTCTCATTATTGAATTATTCATACATACCATGAGATTCGATAAAAATAAATAAAAATCAATAATGAAATATTCAAATACATTGATCCATATCATTCAATGATTCATCATTCTACAATCTACATCGATTTAAAAATTAAATTCATCATTCATCATTCTAGAATCTAAATTGAAAGCAAAACATACTAGTATATTTTCAAAGTTTGAAGACTAAAGTTATATAACTTAAAGTTTGAACCTAGGTTTTAGACTTTTAGTTATTTAATATGCTTTTGTTCTATTTAGTTTTAATTTTTTTTTTTTTTGATTTGGATCTTATTAGACAAATTTAAAGGAGGACACCCAAAAGCACCCTTTTTGAAGGGAGACGCCCAGATGCACCCTTTTTTGGGAGTCTAGACTCCCACACTGAAGAGTGACACCCAAACGCACCCTTTTTGGGGAGTCTAGACTCGCACACTGGGGAAACGCACCCCCTTGCGTCTCCGTGAGACTCCCCAAAAAGGGTGCGTGGGGAAAAACATCCCCAAGAGACTCCCCATCCAGGGTGCGAGGGGTGTGAGGGGTGTGTGCCCCACCTTGGGGGACGTGTCCCCATGGAGCACTGCATAGAAACTTCGGAAGCCTTTGATCATGAAGCATAGCACAGACAGCGTCCACAATCGTACGATTCTTCCTTTCCTCCACACCATTTTGCTCAGGAGTATATGATGTTGTGGTTTCCCTCTTAATGCCAGCCTCTTTGCAAAAGTCATGGAACTCATTGGATTCATACTCAGTCCCATTATCAGTCCTTAAGATCTTGATCTTCTTTTCGATTTGATTCTCGTTCAAGGCTTTGAAGTGACGAAACCAGGAGAACACTTCATCCTTCCTTTTCAAGAAGTATATCCAAGTCTTGTGAGAATAATCATCTGTAAAAGTGAGGTAATATAAATATCCTCCTAAATAGTTCATAGGCATCATACCAAATATGTCGGAGTGAACCAACTGCAATATATTGAAGGTCTTGCTATGGCTCGAGGTCCCCTTTTGAGATTTCCTTCGACACATCCTAACATACACCTTCTTGCTCTACTTTGAACTCGGGCATCCATGTCACCGTTTGTATCATGTCGGGTTGAGCTTTATAATGAAGGTGGGCAAACCTCCAGTGCCATAATTTGGACTAAAGAGATGTGTCACAAGACATGACACCCAAAGGACTTCCTCGGACTTGAGATAAAGAGTCAACCCGAAACGCAAGAATGAAAGCAATCTTTAAAATTATTTTTCCATACACGTGCCTTGCCATCGATGAAGGCCACCTTGTAGCCTTTGTCTTCCATTGCCGAAAGGGACACCAGGTTCTTTTTGAGATCACGTACATATAGGACTTCTTGCAAATGAATTGTATTACCCTGATTCAATTGTAGAGTAACATTTCCTACACCCCTTGACGGGATAGGTGGAGTTGTCTCCAAGAATAATTTCTAGGTTGGTCTTCTCTATCAGATTAGAGAGAGCTTCTTTGTAACTAGTGAAATGCCTTGAGGCACCACTATCAATAAGCCAATTTCCCAACGAGTCTGGAGGAGAAGTAGTAGAGAGGGCCGATATCAGATAATATCCATCTTACTTATTGTTAACAACATTAGATTCATACCTGGAGTTTATTGCCTTCTTGGAGGGTTGACCACTTCCTTGATTTCTGGCATTCCTCTTTCCATTGCCATTGAACCTGCCATTACTTTGATTGTGGTTGGAATTGCCTCGGGAGTGATTTTGATCATCGTCATGAGATGTGTTCTTTCTATCAGGGCACTCCCTCACATAGTGGCCAATTTTGTTGCAAATGAAACATCTTCCTTTCCTTCCACCTTTCGATTTGACCTTTCCTTTAGATTTTGACCCGGAATTATTTCTCCTTTTAGCATTAGAGGAGAAACCAGTGGGGTTGCCTCTAAATGCAGGGATTTCTTACTCTTCCATCCTTGTCTCTTCTTGATGCATCTCGCCATCAATTCCTCAAATCCTGGAATTACATTATTGTTGAGAAGAATGGTTCTAAATACATACCATTTAGATGGGAGTCCTCCAAGAATTGTGATAGTCAGTTCCCTGTCAGGAATCACTTCCCCAATCGATAGGAAATCATTCTTGATCTCAGTGATCCTTAAGAAGTAGAACTGCATATTCTCGTCTTTTACCTTCTTAATTTCCTTTAGCTTATTCTTAAGCAACAAAGCTTGATTTGCATCACTAATTTTAAATAAGCTTACCAGTCTATCGTAGATTTCCTTGGAGGTGGTTAGCTCGAAAACGTAGGTCATCAAGCGCTTGTCAATAGAGTCCTGGATAATCTTTGCTTTTACTTCACCCTTGGTCCACTTGTTCCTTGCCGCAATTGATGCATTTGATGGAGGCTCAATGATTCTGCCTTTCACATGGTCCAACACTTCTTGCTCTTCCAATGTCAGATCGAGAGACATCTTCCATCCGTGATAGTCAGACTTCTCACAGAGCTTGTCTTCGGTGGGAAGTGCGATGAGGAAACCATGAAGCCTATAGACTTTTCCAACAGTCTTCGGTGATTTCTCTTGTTCTTGCTCTTGCATGGGCTTTGTCTTCACCTCAGCTCTAATACCATGTTAGATTATGGTATGTTCTATGCTTAGAGCAGTTTACTTCAGTTTCTTCTTATTAGCCATTGTTTAGCAATCACATTAACATAAAGTAAAATGTTGATAGAACATTAATAGATGGACAGAGAACAAGCCAAGACAAGAGACACCGGATGTGGTGGCTAGCCAGGGACAAAGCCCAATGTGGGGAAACCCTTTGATCAATTATTCTATAATCTTCAATAGTTTAGCAGAGAGATATATTACAAATGTACAATACTTTAATTTTATGACAACAATAATAAAACCCTAACCAACACTTTCAAAGTTGGTCAAACAATCCACAAATGACCTCAAGTCAACCTTGGACAACTTGGCCTTCAACAGCAATGAAGGTCAACCCAAAACAGTCCAAAAGAGATGGTCAAAAGTAGTCAACACATATGCAGCCTTGCGATCAACCCTAACTAGTCAACGCTGGTCAATTCGGTGGTCAAATTAGGTCAACGGATTACTGTTCAAATCTGCGACTTGCTTAATGGAGGCTCCTCACCTTAGGCCGAAGTCAAAACACCCTCTTCGTTGGTCAACGCAGTCAACTTTAGCTTGCTGCTCCTTGGTCAACCACAGTCAACGCTAGAATAGACGTGCTTCCTCCTAGCTACGTCTTCCTTCCTTGCTGCTTCCTTCTTCTCCCACGTGAGGGATGATGCTCCTTGTATACCCAGTCAAGTAAGGAGAGAGAGAGAAGAATGTAAGATGAGATGAGATGAGTGAATAATGCCTCAACCTAACTTGTATTTATATGAAACGTCGAGGATGTGTGCCACACATTTAGCTGCTAGCCGACCTTGACAATTTGTCAAGTAAATAGAAATAAATTCATATCTCCATAAATACTTGTCGGAATCGGATGATTGTTGGATCAATCCTACACCTCTTGATGAGTGGAATCCAAGAAAAATATCAATGGCCATAAATAAGATGACCCACATGGAGTTTGGCCCTAGTTGCCAATTTTAATATATGTTTAATAGTATGTCACATTTTCGAGCCCTATATGGATATGATGTTTTATCTTTTGCCGACCTTGTTTTTGGAGATAGTCGGGCCCCAAGGGACAAAGATAGAATATGTAAGACAGGCATCAGGTTGAGAGACATTTTGAGGTGGGAGACTTGGTTTTCTTGCGTCTCCAACCTTATAGGAAGTCCACGCTAAAGCAGAAGGGGGCCGCGAATCTACAACCACATTTTTATGGGCCCTACAAGGTGATCATGAGGATTGGTGAGGTGGCATACGAGCTAGAGCTTCCACCTGGAAGCAAGGTGCAAAATGTCTTCCATGTTTCATGCCTCAAGAAAGTATTGGGACAACATGTCACTGCAGTCACTGAGATATCTCCATTGGATGATGATGGGCATTTGGTTCTTGAGCCTGAGGCTATTCTGGAGACGAGGGAGAGTAGATTGAGGAGTAGAGTTATCAGTGAGTTTTTGATTAGGTGGAAGAACCTACCTGATGAGGATGCCACTTGGGAGGATGAGAAAATACCTCAACACCCATCACTGCATTTGCTTGAGGGCAAGCAACATTTTGGCGGGGAGGGCTATGATATTCCCACTTCGCAAATATTGGTAAGTGAAATATCAACTTTGACATTTTGGTTGTGTAGCATCAATTTTGTTGGATGTGGAGTACAAAAATATGCACTTCCTTGGAGAGCTGGTTGTGGAGCAGCAATTTTGTTGGGCTTTCTGGGAGATACTTGGACCATCTTTGGCTGGAAATTTGGAGTGCTAGCCAGGGACATTTCTGTGGTAATCTTGTTGTAGCATTGACAATTCTGCAAGGACTACATAACCCTGTGCAAGGGCATTTCCTAGTCCACATGTGGAGGCTAGGTGAATAGATACTTGGGGCTGAATTGAGCTGGGATTTGCTGAGGCATCCAGAGGGGAGTTTTACTAGCATTTGCTATCATTTTGGAGGAGTTGGGCAGTGTCATTTTTAGGTGGGTCGAATTATCCAGCTAGTGGAGGAACACGAGGAAATTGGGGGTAAATTAGGAGGTCAAAACTAGGCTAAACCCCTTCTGGGTTTTGGTGGGTTATTTGAGGGGAGGCCGAGGTTAATTTCTCGGAATTTTCTAAGCACTAGAGGAGGGCCAAACAACAGAGGCTTACCAAGCAACAATGTAGTTTTCCAGGGCTAGTGCAAAGCATTGAGGAGGATACTCTTCCAGCATTCGAGCACTTGTTTTCTTCACATGGGACTTGTTTAGCTTTCCTTTAGCATGCCAAGTGTATTCACTCCATGCTTATATTGTACCCTCATTGATTTATAATAAAATGGCTTAGCTTGGCGAAATTTTTGAACCATTTCTGGGTGTTTAATTACATGTGTGAAATTTTGAGTTGCATGTATTGTTAATGCTTTGTTCATCACTGTTAATTTTCCCTTAGAAATATTACAAAATGGTATAGCTTAGCCCACAAAGAAGTAGTAAACTTGGCCTAGAGAACAAGAGATATTTAGCAAGCAAGAAATGAACTCTTGGCTTGATATGAGAAGGGAATCTCAACCTCTTTGGAGAGTGAAAAATTGCTTTAATATGGTACAAGACCCAACTTGTAAAGATACTACAGGCTAACAAAAGTCATTGAGGAAATCAACTGATAAAACCTTGAACTCACTTCATTTCTGTCACTATCTTCTTCTTCGTGAACAATGAAGCCCAATGTTGAAATATGAGTGATTCCACTCCAATACTAGATAAGGTGTATAGTTTCAACACCAAAACCAACACCCAGAATAAGGGTTTCCAAAAGCCCTAGTGTCTTTCTCAAGAGCCCTCTAAAATTCTATTTCGCAGGTGAACAAATGCAAGCATTTAGAATCTCCCCTTTTATAACTCATGTAATATCCCCAATTTTGTGAGCATGAGAATTTTTCCCAATTTTGGTAATATCAACTAAAAGGGGCAACTAGTATTTTGAAGAAAGGTGGAAACTATTATCTTATCGCAGATTGTCGGCAAATTATTGTTTTATTAAGATTGTGGAAAAAGTTACTAAATGGAAAATGGCCCCCACCAATATAATAATATTAAAATGGGTCTAGAAGGATGGAGAAAAAATATAAGAGGGGGGACTCATTTTGTGGAGCATCTTTTGACTATTACACTTAACACTTCATCTTCTCTTGAAACTGTTTAACGCAAGGGTAGAGTGTTGTTTAGCATAGGAATTCTAGGAGAGATTCCACCCTATCTTTGGAGGACTTCGAGTGCCTCCCTAGTTGGGAATTCAGAGAGTCCATTGTTGGGCTTTCATAGAGCTTCATTGACAACAGTATTCCCAGGTTTGCATATTTCTTGGGCGTCCAAGCAATTTGAGTTATTCAGTGTGGTCCAACATATAGTGAGTTGGAGTGTGGGTTATTTGCAAGAGGATTTTTCTAGTTGGAGCCGAGAATTTTGTGGTGATTTTGTAGGGATTGAGAGAAACAAATATGTGGGACGAAATTCCCTTCATTTGCAAGGGCACAGGAGTTTCTGGCTTAGCCTACGCAAGGGAAGAAGGGAGAAGAATTGTGGAGAGATAAGGGCCAAAGATTGGAGGTATACCTAAAGGGAGAATTTAGCTAGTGATAGATTTGGGCATGATTTCGTTATTTCAAACCATGGAGCATTTTCTGGCTAGATTGGGCGATTTGCACTTGTTGGGGGTCACCACGGGTTAGTGGATTCAACCCAAACCCTTTTTGGGCTTTTGTGGGTTTGGTGAGAGGATACCAAGGCTAATTTCATAGAATTTTCTGGGTAGTATCTCTAGCCAAAATCAATGTTCTAGTCATTAGCCAACAACAAAAATTATTGGAGAAGGGCACAGTTCACTCTGGGACCATTTCCACCAATTAAGTCCATGCAATTTTTCTGGGTTATTCTAGGTTTCTTGTCAGGAGGCTCCAATTAATTTCCTGGAATTTTTTGAGCAGTTTAGAGGCTCAAAACACTAATTCCTTTCGAGCCAACAGTGGCAAAATTTACTGGGCCAGTGCAGAGACTTGGGAGAGCAGTTCCCAACACTTGGGCAACTCCATTTCCACCCGGGACTTGACTAGCTTGTTGTAGCAAATGCAGGTTCCTCTTCTTCATTTTTATGTACCTTGTTTTCTCAGTTAATAAAATGGCTCAACTCTTGGTACAATTTCTGGTGCAATTTGTCATTAAGTTGGTGTGTTAGTTTTACGGATACATGTTTATGCTTTATTTGTTGTTATCACTTAATATTTTCCACTAGGAATATTACAGTGGTATCAGAGCCATGATCTTGGTAGTTGTGGGCCTTAAGCCAAGTGATGACAAGACCAGAATAAAAAGCTAAGAAATCATGGGATCCAAAGAAAGGTTAAAATCAAACAACATGGCAATACCCTTGAATGAGGTGATTGGGATGTGACAAATGGTGATTCATGTGGGGGAGAAATTGATTCATACCAAATTGGGAATTAGGACCATTCCCAATTATACAACAAATCCATTATGCCCAAAGTTATGGATAATGGATCAAGATGGTAACACAGGATTATAAATGATGTGGAGTTATTGGCAGCAAATTTGAGGGCATACCAGTCATTGGGACATGACGTTCCGGCGTCCCTCTGCATTTGGGAGTTCGATGAACTAAGAGACATGCACAAATCAATGGGAATTTAGTGGAATTATGCAAGGATGATGAGGAGGATCAAGGCAAAAGATGAAAAGGTATTTGAAGGGGCCATGGTTGGCAAGGAGACAATTCAGCATAAACCCGTTGATGAGGTACCCAATGTTGTGACCAAATTTTTAGGTGATAGCAGTGCACCATAGGGTGATGACGTGTCGGGAGACATCTCCATCGTTGATGACGAGACGATAGGTACAGAGGCATCCAAATCTATGATAGAGTTGCCAGACAATAGTCACTTACAACTAACTGGTGAGGATGTTTTATACGATAGGTTGTCAGTGGAGGAGCAGTTGGAGGATCAAGATGAGGCTGTGATGGACAAGGATGTGCAGTCGTCCTTGGGGCTAGACATTGACACGGGGTAGCGCAAAGAGCACACATTGGGATTTTAGCATAGTTTGCTTCAGAGGCATGCTGACGGGGCCTACAACGTTATTATCTCACCCTTAAGCATTGGATTGAGAGAGGCGGAGTTGCCGAGACAGATCATAGGGGATGACCGAGTCAGCAAGGGCCAGCAGCTTGAGTTGAGTATGGCATAGCGTTAGAATGGAGGGCTTGTTTGATACGTAGGAGATTGTAAATTTGATCATGTTGACCACTATGTGTCAACGACCCACAACAGTACACCCCCTTTTTCTGCAAAAGGGATAGCGCTTGATCAACGTGTTTGTGTTGTTCGACTATCATCATCAGCCTGATCATGTTATATTGTAAACCCTTTATGCATGTGTAAACTGTAAATAATCTCAGCAGATCTATGTCGTGCATGTAATTGTCTAGGTAAACCTAATTTTTTTATGACGATCTACATTCTGGAAGGTTTTTTGTCTCACTGATCCATGGTCGACAGAGTTTTCCTTCAGCCTTACCCCAAAGATGAAATGGATTTTGTCACCAGAATGTTAGGGGAGTCCTAGTGTGCTGGATCGAGTCTATGTAAAAGTGATTTGGGAATAATCCTAACTATTTGGTTAGGTTATTTTATTACAGATTGCTTGATCTGCTAGATTATATTTGTGTAAGGGTCTTGTTTAAATGGGTTTTCCCCCTTGAGATGTAAAAAAAATGTAAAAAGAATCATGATGTAAAATGTCTTGAGGGTTAAAAAAATAATTGATCCCCTCATAGGTCCTAGGTCCTAGGTAAATTTAAATTTTCCAGAGGTAAAATTCGTGGATCCTTTAAAAAATTAAATCTTAACTGGTCCACGGACTAAGGTTAGTTGATTATTTTGCTAAATTTTATGTCTTAGGTCCCTGGAGTTAAGTCAAAGTCAAAGTTTTAAGGAAATAAATGCAAAATTTTAATTTTTGAATTTATTAAAATCCATTTAATTGAAAAATTCGAAATTTCCTCAATATTTAAAATTTCGACGGATGAGATTAAAATAAATTTTGATCCTCATCAATGGTCGAGATTACTTTGACAAGGATCACTCAAACTAGCTATTGGGAAATTTATCTTTAAATAAGGGGTCAGTTGTCAGTTGAGATCATTCAATCTTTGAGTCATGTGCTAAGTGAAAGCTCTCTTGTAATCCCTTTTTCATGAGCAATAAAGAAAGACTTTGGGGTTAAATTCTGTTGGTGTTACTCTTCATGGGAATGCTGTGAGATGTGTTATTTTTATGCATAGATTTCATTTTCAGCCATTGATAATAGCTTTCTAAAGCGTGGTTTAAGCACAAGTATCTTGCTTGATCACTGGGGTTTGAATGGTAATTTATTTTTTGGATATAATGGTAGGTATCTCTATTAGATCTGAATTTTATTATTGTTTTCTTGCTCTACGTTAATGGTTGAATTAAGTTGTCCAGGGAATTCTTAATTTTGAGATCATCGAGCGTTCGGGGAAGTTTTTAGTTGGACCAGCCAACTCTCGATTGGCATTTTCTAAAGAGCCTAGCTTGATTGAATCTCGATCTTAACATAAAAAAATTTCATTGTTGATGCATGAAGGGTTTTTGGCGAAGCACCTCCCTTTAGATTTAAAATTAAAAAAAAAAAATTGTGCAAAATTGATAAATTTGGCTTTTCAGAGCTTCAGATTATCAGATGCGAGAGCGAAGTTGGACTCACACTCGCTAGATCTGCTACTCCGGTGCATAAATATGTAATTTTTATTTTTATTTTTCTGACTTAGAGTTTCTGGGGTTTCTTTTTTTTGCTATATCGAAATTCTGGGTGTTTGTGTTTTCTGGAACAAGTTGCAAATCTGAAGGCGCAGTTTGATTTTGAACCCAAATCTAGGCCCGAGAGGGTAAGATCTGGCATCAGAACCATCTCTTGCAGCGACATCATTTCTGCAATGCTGGGTTTTAATTTTTTTTTTATCTGGAGACAATTTTTCAGGTGTTTCAAGTAACAAATCTGAAGCATAAATGTGACATTTTGATCAAGGATTTTTGGAAAATTTTGAGGGGTTTTTGGATCACCCATCTGTTGCTGCCTGGAGTTTTCATTTTTTTTGTTGCAGGAAAATTTCAAAAATTTTGGGCAAACTGTGTAAAACCCTTGCTGCTCCCGATACCTATCAAATCTGTATTTCTTATTTGGCTGCCAAACCCTTCCACATTGTCTCCTCTTCCTCATCTCCACGTAGCTCTCCCTCCACGTTATCCCTGGTCTGCGTAGCTCCATCCTCCTCTTCACTGCGCTCTTCTTATCGCAGTGTTCTAACTCCTCGACCTGTAGCAGCAGCCTTTGTCTACCCTTCGATTTCATCCCCTTCCTCTAGCCGCATTCCTCCTCATCTGCGTCCTTTCTTCCCTTGTTTCATTTCCATTACCACACTCCATAAATCCATCCCTCTATCATTGCCCACACCATTCCTCGCGCAACTGCCCATCATGCTCCCTATGCAGCTCCCTATCCTCAATACCTGCAAATCTTGATTCCTTGTCGTTGTGAGTCCCTCTATCCTTGTCCGTCACTGCTTAGCCTTCATCGCCGTTGTTTTTCAGCTCCTCTGTTGCCTTCACCTGCACACACTAAACACACAACAACAAAGTTTCGATTTTCATTATATGTTTATGAGTAGGTTAACGTAGGTATCTTCTTTTTATTTTATTTCATTTTCATATTAGGTTAGGTAGCGTTAATCTTTATTTTTATGAAATGTGTTTTGATTTGATTTAATTAAAATTTCAAACATAA
>APFE030478036.1:0-11472 GCA_000404065.3 Pinus taeda
ATCCTGAAAAACTGATAAGTCTGCTGGATTTTGAATGAAATCTAAAATTCTACTTTCTCCATATGAAATCCAATGAAGGCGGAACCACTCTCAAACATCCTGAGTCATTTCATGGTAATGTTAAAAATTTAAGTAAAAGGATGAAAATGAAGATTAAGGAGAATGTCACTTTTACTTTAAGAATTTAACATTACCATGAATAGCATATCCATACTAGGGCCTAGACTTGATCATTAAGCTGCCCCACTCACAAATTATTTGTTTCTTTCAAATGAGCAATTGAAAAACCAAATGAGCAATTGAAAAACCAAAAAAAAAACTTATAAAATCGTGCTGCCACGACCCACCACGATTTTTTCAGTAAAAATCGTTAAAAAAAAATCAGATGATTTTTTCGTATAAAAATCACGATTTGATCGGCGAAACGAAAAAATCGCTATTTTTTCATTAAATCGCGATTTTCACAACACTGGTGGAAACATATACTTCAGCATGGGGTATTTGCTTGAGCATGGGTCCCACTAACAATAAAGAGATAAAAGATTTTGTTATGGATAAGTTCCACAAGCGTACTTGGGTGAAGGAGCTAGGGAGAAAGAAAAAATATTATAATGAAGAGTTTAATTCCACTCATAATCTTCAACAAAAAGTGTACATAGGATCCAATATTTCTTCAAGAGCAAATATTCTTATTGCGCAATTAAAGACTAATTCTCATAAACTTCGTTGTCACACAAGACACTGAAAAAGGCCAAAAGAAATGTGGGAAGAAAGAGTATGTATTTTTTGCTCTTCCGGAAAAGTGGAAACAGAAAAGCATTTTATTTTAGAATGCCAAGCCTTCAAAGACAATAGGGAAAGTTATACAAATATTTTGGCAACTAGCTCTTGGGATAATTTATTCAGCGAGGGGTTTGTCAAGAAGCTCAGGGCATTTATTGTGAAACTTCACAAGAAAATGGCCAAATACAAGAGCCAAATAGAGAAGCAATCTGTCCCATAGGCTATCTTTAGCCTCGTGGACGTTAAAATAACTTCTTCTTCTTCTATCTCCACTAATTTCTCCATCAAATATCTTAACATATCTTCTTTGCCATACGTTGATTCCCTTTGTTGTAGCATTGATCTTTGACTGTCTAACGTGTACCTTTTAATTTGGTCATGTGCATAAATCTTTTCATGTTATGCGTACACCATGGAGAGGGATGTGGGGTCCCTTCCCACTCACTTAGTTTACCTTTGCACTTTAATTCCAAACTTGTTTTAAATTAAATCAAAAGTTGAATTTTAGCAATTCGACGTACCTCATGAACTTCAATGTGGAACTTTGTTGACTTCCTTTGACTTAGCACTTGGCACTTTGACTTTGATTTGTACCTTATGTGGTGGGCCCAATATGGCTACCACATCACCTTTGACTTCCCCTCAACTTGCCTTGTCACTCGATTGACTTATTTTGACTTTGGAAAAATTTATGAATTTTTCCACTTATTGAATTTTTTGCCACTGACATTAAGAAAATCGGCTTTTGAGGGACTATAGGTTGTTTTTTGACCCTCAAAGTGAGTCCTACAATAATGTTGGGCCTCTGAGGATGAATTCTCGAGTAGTCATCTGCCCCAGATATTTCCTAAGACCATTTATTTACATCATTACATAGAAATTAATTAAAAATCTCGTTTTGCGGGAAATTTTTAATTATTAAAAAATCCTACTTAGACCTAGTCAAATTCCGCGAAATTTCAAAGATGACCTAACATGGTAATATACATTGACTCTAGACATTAAGATGCATTAGGGGCTCAACCTTCAAGCCGTCACCTCGACTCTGGGGTATGCAGTGAGTGAAAAAACCTAGAAAATTATTCACTGCTAAAAAGCAGGAATAATTAACCAAATAAAAATACACTCCAAGGTGTATTCGCTTGTTGATCGAATCACAACACCCTAGGCCTATTACATGGCTTTATTCATCATGCTAGTGACATTTATACAATATCCCCGTAGGGCTGTGGAATTTGAGGACTGAAGAAGAAAATGAGAAGAAGAAGTAGACTTGAAAATTCTGATAATATAGTGGACTATGATGGTACATGAAGCCTCTAATATATCCTTGGGCATGGAGTCTTCAAAAATCTTCAAGGACCACTCCATTGGTCAACAGGTATTTTATTATTTCCAGCCTCCAAGGGGAGTGACATGTCCCAAGTTAGCCCATCAATTCATAGGTGTGTGTGTGTGTTAATAATAATTGCAGAGTAGGAAAGACTTTAGGGTAGTTGCCACAACCATGTTACCAGCTAATGGTGGTCCAACATCTTGAGTGTATAGATATGAGGAAGAAATAGTGGAGGCATGACTTACCTCGGCCTACCTTTTCCAACCCTCTGGTGTGCCTTTTACCTTTTATCATTCGTCTTTATTAGGTGCATACCTCAGGAACCCAAGCTTGCTTTTAAGATTTTCCATTACCCCTTTAAGATGAAGCAATTGATAACTCATCAGGGTTGGGACATACAAGAGTTCATTTCTTTAGATAAAGCATTAAATGCTTGAGGAACAAAGTGATGGCTAATGAGGGGGGCAAAGCTCATGCTGAGCTTTTTCCCACACACTAAATAAACATCCCATCCTTTTTTTGCATTCTGCATTTTTTGTTATTGTAACTTTCTATGTTTTTTTTCTTCTTTCAGTTGCATCAACCACCAAGGCTCATGTCTGGGCCCAAACTCAAGGATGAGGATGACGGGTGCAAAACCCATGACCAATGACCATTAACGTGAAGAATGGAGATGAATAAGCAGAAAATATGGAAGGTGGTAAGTATGGCTTGTTGGGGCCTTCATTTTGAGTTTTTGCAGAAAAGATGGAAGGTGGTAAGTATGGATTGGTGGGGCCTTCGTTTTGAGTTTTTGCAGAAAAAGGAGCCAAGGGCAGGTGGCGGAGACGACCATTGGGGTTGCAGAGCTGACAGCCGAGAGTAGAAAAGGAACTGGAAGTGAACCGCCAGTTGCGAAAAGGTGGCAGAGAGAAGCAGTGGGAGGACAAAGGCAACCGAGGATGATGATAAGGATAAAAAGGGTAGAGGATAAAAAGCAGAAGGAAGGACGAAGAAAGGTTTTTTGTTAGTCAGTCGAGTAAGCCAGGGATCGTTGGAGCTTTCCTATGTTAGGAAGAAGTGTGAACAACTCCTCGGTCTTGTCTGAGTTTATTTGTGTTGTTTATGATATTCCTATCATTGATGATCGGGCCTTGAGCCTCTTTCTATTACTTTACGTCATGTTAATGGAAGAGACAGTTCAGACCCACATTGTGTTCTTATGCTCCTTATTGACTCTTTAAAATTTTGAATGAATGCATCTGTTCATATGGTTTAGGATGGTATGAGTAGATCGTTGTGATTAGGGTAGTGTAGATTATGAATTACTATGCTATGGTATCTTCTATTTGTCATGACTCCCTTCTAACTTCAGTCGCAGCACGCCTCGGGTGAGACTCCTTACCCTCTCTAAGTAAGGTGAAAATGTCGATGTTGCTCTAGACTACAGCGGAGCCTTGTTGGCCACTTGTTCCCGAACCCAGGGTCTCAACCCTATTGTCGTTTTTGTGCCAACAAATGGTTCCATTGCCGAGACCTGAAATCAAAAAGGAGGGTTTGGAATATGGTATCAAGGATTTTTAAGAAAGAAATACGAAATTGGTGGGACGACCAAGTGGATCGGTTTGTATCCCAACAAGCTCTACTTCGCAACCGAGTCGTTGCTAAAGTGAAAGACGAATTTTTATACTCAAAGGATGCAAGTGACCAGTACGAGACCTTTTGGTGTATGTTCCAAGAGAAACTGTACAACTGGTTGCGGAGACGGCAAGTGAGGGTAGGATGGGAGGACAGACACAACCTCATCGCAACTGAACTCCAGCGGATCTCGCGGTGCTCCACCATCTTGACACGAATCTGACAAGAGCAGTTGATTTTTGGGTCGGAACTACAGTGGAAGCGAATGTGGTCGAGTTCGCAGCAGAAAGCTACCAGTCCTTTTCAAAAGTCGACGCTGTGTTCCGAGCAAGAGTAAGAGTGAAGTTGTTGAAAGAAGTGCCTCTCTGGATTAAAGTCTTAATGGTGGAAGAAGGCCTGCTTATATTCCAAGGTTTAAGCATGGCAACGTAAACCCCTAGTAGTGGGAGAAGGATCTAGGGGGAGAAATGCTATTGAGCGGGGGATCATGAGGTTCTTTGAATGATGGACGCAAAAGATTCACTAAGGGCTAGGGAAGTGAGAGCGCAGAGGAGGGCGCAGATAGTGGAGAAGTGGTAAGAAAGGGCCATGGAGGCGATTGAAAGGCAGCAAGAGGGACTACACCAAGCAAGAACGGTGTTGAGGAGTCCAGAGGGAGAAGACGAAATGGAGGAGAATTTAGCGAAGGGGATAAAGACAGCAGAGACAGTTGGGAGTCCAAAAGGTGATAGGAGCCCTCCCTCACCAGTTGCGGGGGAGGAGTCTAAACGAATAGGTTGTGGTAACCCAGAGGAAGACATGGATGACAAGATATGCCTTGCAATAAGAAGATTGTTCGCGGAAGATGATGTGTCCGAGAGAATTAAAGATCCAACTCCCCGAGGCTCAGGTAGCGTTCCCCCCAACCTTCCCCTGGTACTCTACAATAGCCCTGGTAAATTCGTTTCTAAGTTGCTTAAGACATATTTTAAGGCTAGTATTGTTAATAGTAGTGGAAATAGTAGTAATAGTAATCTAGGATTACAAGGATCTCAACAGCCGAGAACCCAAGGCTTTGTGCTTCTAGCACGAACGTAGTCTACAATGGCGGGATCATTCACAAGTTATCCGAAATTCTCCGATCGACGAAATGAAGGCGTAGAACAACACTAGTACTTATGTGAGGCTATATGGAGGGCTCATCAGATGCTTGACAATGTGAAGCTGATAGAGTTCCAGACCACTCTCAAGGAAAGAGCCCTACAGTGGTTCATAAAACGAGCAGAGTTACACCAAAAGCTAACAGTGGATGAGATTAAGAGGAACTTTGTACAAGAGTTCAAACTTCCCCAGACAGATCAGCAAGGGTTGTCGGAGTTGTGGAAGATCAAGCAACAAGAGGGAGAAACTGCCTGGGGAACTAATGCAGAGGTTTAAAGACGCAATTTGGTAAGCTTTGTTATACCATATACCCAAATCTCTAGAGAGATTGGTTCATCAAAGCCCTACTACCTCTCACTTGAACGCCATTAACGCAACAGAAAAAAGAGACACTACAGGATGCCTTAGAGCAAGCAACTCACATAGAGGCTATGGCGGGGTATCCACGAGTATCATGGGGGGAGATGCTTCCCATGATCCCTCTATCTTAGGTCTCCAGCACCAGATTGCAAGCTTAACAAAGAAGCTGAAAGATCTACAGCCGGTCGGCCCAACGAGACTGAAGTGTGGTGTACCAACTGCCTGGTGGAGGGTCAAGTCGCAACAAAGTGCCAAAGGTTGAGGGTGCGGATGTCGCATCAAGACCAGCGGGACAATTGGGGGCCCTACCTACAGCAGGAGTCGCAGAAGTAGGATCTCAAGGCGCATTTTCGGGTCGCAACCAACCAGAGTACTGTGAAGTGTGTAGGGGATATGGACACCCATCGCGCTTATGCTCGATATTGCAAAAGTATTCGAATGTCTCGAATAAAAACTAATGTGAGTTCTGCCAGTCTACAACCCACCACACGGACCAGTGCCTAGCGTTGGATGCTCTATCAAATCAACTAGACCATTCAACTTTCAGGATCAACGAGACTACTCGTGGTGGGAGATGAGGAGGGGGAACGAGAGGACGAAGAGCAAGGGCAGGGGACCTGTTCGCTGCTATAATTGTGATCAAGACGGACATGTTGCTTGAGACTACCCCTACCAAGGAGACCCTGGTGTTCACAATACAGGGTCAACGCCCACGCAACAGAGGATCGCCCGAAGCTGATCGCAAGATGTGAGGAGCAAACCAAGAACCAGGGTACGAATCTAATCAACGCGGAACCCAGGGTTACTGAGATAGCGTCGTTGTCCAATATAAACACAGTAACCCGCAGTGGCAAGAAGATGAGGGCCAACCAGGATGCCCCAGAAACGCCAACAATCATTCGGGTAGCCTCACCAAAGCGGTCATATAACCCTAGGCAGCAAAAGCAATACTATCAGGAGGCAACAAAATTGTTTGAAAATCTGACAAATTCTCAAAAAGATAAGATGCCTAACCTTCCAAAACCAACCGTTGCCCGCCCTATTGAAGAATGGTTCAAGTTGTTCCTGCAGATTGTCAACAATGACCAAATGTTAGGGGAGCTTTGCAGAACCCTGAAAGTGTTGAGAAATCGAAAGGGCTAGTGATGTTTATGATTTCTCTATCTAGATAACTACTTGTGAAGTAATTTTTGTTCTTTAGACAATTCAAACAAGATCTGTTATATGTTAGAGATTATTAACTTCATCAACCAGCTATCATGCATAATAAACAAAAGAACAACAACACAAGATATAGGCAGCAGCCAAGGCAAAACCTCTCCAAACATGAGAGGAAAACCCACAGTAATTCTTCTTATAGTTTCTTCTCTTGACAAAATTTCCAAGATCAATACAAAGACCCTTGAGATCAAGTGACTCCAAGATCAAGGCTAGAATCTCTTCTTACTGTTGCAACATGGATCTGCACTGCTACCAACCATGAAGGATTTTGCTTCCTTCTCCCTTCCTCTCCTTCTTCCAAACTTCTCTTGCTTAAGGTAGTTCACTGGCTGAGAAGATCACTTCAATACATGCATTCAACAAGGGTGATTTGAATCCTGATCCCTTCAATTGACTGTCTAGAAACCCTTACTGCAGTCTTGAAGCTACTTTAGGTTCCCCACATGTAAGCAAACAGTTTGCTCTTATAATCCTTCTCTTACTGCGCTATGATAGTGGCTCCTTCCTATCCCAATATCCGAACCTTTTTGGATCAGGAATCAACCCGCATTACAGAAATATTCTGGGACTATATCACAGCCCTAACAAGTATCAGATTCTCTACACGTGTGGCAGAATCATGGCCTTTATAGCCTGCTAGATCCTCGATCTGGAAGATTTTATTCTTCAAACATATCTGCCCTTCAAGTACAATTGAGATCGAATACTATACTTCGTGGTGATGGCTTGTATGATGATGCCCTGGCCTTGCACAACAATCCCTGTGGTTAAGGACAGCAGAACAGTCCTTATGCTTCTCGACCTGCAGCTGGCTGAATAGACCCTTTCCTCGCACCGTTGATAGGCTCCTTCGCATAGGAAGCAGATCCTTCCTTCACCCTTCTTCGCATAAACATAGACCCAATCCAAGTGTGTGTCCGGACTCCGAATGCATGAGGAGGGGGTCTATTTATAGTGTATAAGGCCTCCTTAACAAGCCAACATGACCCATTCCTTAGCCAACTTGAAGCCAACATGATACTTCAATTATAAATATATTTTATGGTGAAAAATACGTTGGTTCTATTGCATGCATTCGGAGGGATCATTTAGTAGCCCTTTTGATCTTCCTTTTCAAGGAGACTTTGCCACATGATTCTACCTTTGATCTTGGAGTCATATTTGTACATTTCAAGTCTAAACATTAATGACACAACCTATTACATAGAGCTCATAATGAGAGCTACAAAGGCAAATACATTTTTTATCATGAAACCCATGATTCAAATTTACAAAATACTTTGCTAGATACAATTTACATCATTTGTATTGGCTTGTGTCATTATGAAGACTGCACCTAGTTACACTTTCTTCAACAGAAAGCAACCCTACCAGAGGAGACTAGGGAAGGGAATATCTCCGCAGATTTGCCCGAGAAGCACACAAGGAGAGTCAGAAGAAATAAGAAGAGAACGGGCAGGGAGTTCAGGATTGATGCGTAGGTGCGGGGTTTCAAATCAAGGATAGTATGTTAGATCTGGGCTCCGACATCAACATTCGATCAAGAAAGACGTGGGAGGCGTTGGGGAAGCCTCAACTGAAGTTCTCACCAATCCAATTGAGGATGGCCAACTAATATTCTATACTGCCAATTGGGAGACTGGAGGACATAAAGGTAGATGTGGCAGGGGTGAAGACACACACGGATTTTGAAGTGATCAATATTATGGGAGACAAAGATCTTTACCCGGCGCTGCTAGGTATTGACTGGGCCTATGAAAATTACATTGCTATCGATCTAAACAAGGAGTTGATGATCTTTGAAGTAGGAGTATGAGTCATTGTTGGCATTATGTTTTTGGTGAGGTTATATGTTACAGATGTTGTACTTGATGGCAACACCCATGGCAGAAGTACGCAGGAGAACAGTTCAGAAGATGCGTACCCGCAGGTATGCCGTACAGGGACCGCGTCCAGACACGCAGATTACCCATTCATGAGGTACGTACCCCAGTGCACACACTTCAAGGCAGTAAAAGCGCGCACACGTGGGGTTCCTTATGTTTAACCCTCGATATTTAGCCGAAGGTATTGTGTTATCATGGTTTTGGCCCGTGGTATTGTTTTATTTTAATATTATTATTGAGCCCCATGATCCTTGATTTAAGGAAGAGCTTGCCTATATAAAGCAAAAGAGATCATTTGGCTTAGGTATGCTTTTGGATTGAATATCTTAAGATCTGAAATATTGGGTTATTGTTTCAAAAAGCTTGATCTATATGAAAGAGAAGTGGAAAGCGAATTTGTGAAGGGTGATCTCCCGAGCGCTTGATCAGATCTGGGCATCCGTCTAACTGTAGCACACTGGTGATCTGTAAAACCAGCCCTAATCTGATGTACGCAGGTGTTTAACGGTGCCTCTGCGTAGGTACGCAGAGCAGAAGAAGGCGAGTTGCGTGGGTACGCAGAGCTAAAGATGGGTGACTACGTGGGTACGCAGAGGAGAAACAGGCGAACTGCGTGGGTGCGCAAAGCAGCAGTGGTTCAGGTGCGTACGCACAGGAAGAGTACGTGGCGCGACAGTGTTTTTGGGTGCGTGCCTACTGTGGGAGTACGCGGCGCGATAGTGCATTTGGGTGCGTACTGTACGCAGCGCAGTAGAAGAAGCAGTGCGTGGTCACGCAATGCAGCAAAAGGAGCTCTACGGGTATACGCAGAGAAGCAGAGGGTGAAGTGCGTAGCAACGCAGGCCAGTAAAAGGAAAACTGTGTTTTTGACTTAAGATCTTCTGTTGACTGAATTTTTCTGTTGATAAGGTGTTCTAGGTTCAGTTCTGTTATTTTGATCTGGTTACTGCAGCTGACTGTAATTTATATGTACTTGATGATCATTTGATGTATATAGATCCAGTTTGAAAATTTATGAAAAGTGATCCTTGTAAGAAAAGAAGTAGGGGGTTGTAGCTCCCTTCCAGGAGAGACTGGAAAACGAGAGAGAGTTGTAGCTCTCTGCAGGTTGCAGCCTGCGTACTGGTAAAGGACTGCACCAGTATAAGACCATTGTAAAAGGAGTTTCTAATTTGAAAGAAGATAGAGACATATTGCAGCAGGTGGTTTTCACCCACATTGGGTTTCCACCTTACATCTTGTGTTCTTTGGTGTGACTATCTGTTTTCTTTGTTCATGCTCATTATTTTATGGTACTGACATGCAAAACTAATTCAAAGAACAAATAAGGAAGATTTAGAAAAAGAAGTAGATAATACTGATTCACCCCCCCCTCTCAGTATTATTTCCAACAATTGGTGTCAGAGCCGATCCTTCAGAGAAGCTTGATCGCTTGAAGGTAGATCATTCATCATGAGCAACTATGAGAGAGAAGCGTCAATCAGGCCACCGGTTTTTGATGGGACAAACTTCAATTATTGGAAGGTAAGAGTTACTGCCTATCTTCAATCTCTTGGTACAGAAGTTTGGAATATTGTAGAGACAGGCTATGCTTTTCCTTCAACTACTCCTACAGATGCAGACGAGAAAAAGAAGTATGAAACAAATGCAAAAGCAGTCGATACCCTATTAGGATGTATATCCCAATCGGAATTCATGAAGGTAATGCACTATAAATCCGCAAAAGAGATATGGGACAAAATTGTCACGAGCTATGAAGGAGATGAACAGGTAAAGCGTGCCAAACTTCAAACTCTTAGGATTCAGTATGAGACTCTGAAGATGTATAATAATGAAAGTGTGGTTAACTATTTTCTTCGGGTAGATGAAGTTGTTAATTGTATGAAAAATTTGGGTGAAGAAATAAAAGAGGCTATTGTGGTTGAAAAGGTTCTAAGATCATTGTCCCCCAAGTTTGAATCTAAAGAATCTGCAATAGAAGAAAAAGAAAATCTACGAATTCTAACTATGTCTCAGCTACATGGAATTCTAACTGCTTATGAAATGAGAAAGGGAGGTCCATCAGGTAGAAGAGAAGTTGCTTTCAAGGCATCAGGCAAAGGAGAGTATTATGAGGCAAGTCACATACCAGAAGAAGAAGAAGAAGAATCAAATTTTGTCAGAAATCTTCAAAAGGGTTCTGGAAGGTTCAGAGGTAAGTTACCTTTTAAATGCTTTGCTTGTGGAAGAGTAGGTCATTATGCTGCAAAATGTCCTTATAAGGATAAAGGAAAGGAACCTGCTAGATGGAACAAGAAACAAGGTGCAAATAAGAAAAGCTACTACACTCATGAAGATAGTGATGGTCTATCTAATAGTGATGAAGATGAACAAGGTAATGAACATAAAATGTTAATGGCATTTGAAGATGATGATTATATGGATGCTATAGATGTGGATAACCTTTTTGAAGAAATTACTAGACTCAAGAGATGTATAGAAGAAAAGAATATGATCATTGATACTCTACAATTTCAAATTGATGAAAAGGAAAAACATTTTGAAAAGTTAGAAAGTGAAATTGTTGCTCTTAGAAAAGAGATTGAGAAAACAAAAGCTATTAATCTTAAGTTTGTCAAAGGATCTGAAACTCTGGATGAGATTATCAATGTACAGCGTTCCCCTCTAAACAAGACAGGTCTGGGCTAATGGAGAAACTTCTCAAGCATCCACTTCAAAAAGTTATCTTGATGCAGCAAAAAGGAGTGAGCAAAAGCACAATGGAGACTATCAGGTAAAGCAGGGACAGATTGCAAACAAAGGCTATCAGGGGCAATCTGTTTTAAGAGTGAACAAAAGCTACAACCAGCCACAGGTAAAGTCTTCTCAATTTGGTTCAAGAATGAATAACAATAGAGATTACAATCACTTGGCCGGTAGATTGATAACCGCAGAAGTTTCTTCAATGGACAATGTTTTTCTTGTCATAACTTTGGTCACAAAGCAGCTCAATGTGTTGCATATAAGACAATCATGACTAGAGAAGCTCAAAAACAAAGAAGTATGACCGGGATTACAAAAGGGACCTACAACAACTTTTCGGCTCTTGAAAATGAAGTTGAATGTTCTATTTGCAATAACTTTGGTCAT
>APFE030478038.1:0-12535 GCA_000404065.3 Pinus taeda
CTGCGATTTATGTTTATGTTTTATCTGCAGTTTACTTTAATGCTGATGTGATTGCTAATCTGGAAAAGATATTGTGCTAACTGAGAAAATTGAAATAAATTGCTCTAGCATAGAACATACCTAAAATTTAACAATAGGCCAAGTAAGTACTTTAATAAATGCAACCCTCATCCCTTTATCCTCCAAGGAAGTTATCGAAACCAAATTCTTCTTCAATCCTGGCACATATAGTACATAATGAATTAAAACAGATTCCCCAAGTTAAAGTAAAATTTGATAGAACCAAAGCCCTTTACAGGATGAGTGGTATTGTCACCAAGAATAATGTTCAAATTTGTCTCCCTCTCTATCAGATTAGAGAGAACCTCCTTGTATCTAGAAAAATGATGAGAAGTCCCGCTATCAACTAGCCAACAATCCCAAGAGTTTGGAGGAGATGAACTAGCTAATGCAGAAATAAGAATATATTCAGATTGTTTAGTAACATTGCTTTCATACTTGGAGTTTCTTGGCCTTTTTGGAGGACGATAGCTATCATCATGATCATCGGGGGAACCTCTTCGTCTTTCATTCCTTCTTCTATCTTCTTTCATATGACCTGTTGTTGTTGAGGCCATGATTATTGTTATAGGACCTTGAAGAGTTCCTCCTTGGAGCATCTCTCTTTTCAGGACAATCTTGAGCATAATGACCCTTTCGATGACAATTGTAGCACTCAACATCTCTATTTCGTCTTCTTGATTCCTTGGAATCTTGATTGGATTGAGGAGGATTTCTTGATTTGGATGGCTTTCCCTTCCCTTTTTTTGCATTCTTCTTCTTTCCTTGAGCAACTTAGGCATAGGGCTATTCTTCATTTGATCCTTGAATTCTTCCTCTAGATATCATCCTTGATTCTTCTTGTGTGAGTTTTCCAACAAGCTCATCGAATGTCGGGATGTTGTTGTTGTTGCTTATAGTAGTAATGAAAGTTTCCCAAATGGAAGGGAGACCTCTAAGAGTTACAATCACCAATTCTCTGTCAGGTGTGATTTTCCCAACTCTTAGCAATTGATCTCTAATACGAGATATCCTCATTAGGTATGATTGCACATATTCTCCTTTGTTCATCTTTGTGTCTTTGAGTTGGTCCTTCAAAGAGATAATTTCATTTAAATTGTTGACTTCATACAGGCCAACAATCTTGTCATACATGTCCTTGGACCTTCTCAAATTTCCAACATAAGCAAGTAGATTATCTTGTAAACCATCAACTATAATTTGCTTTGCCTTTAACTCACCTTTCTTATGCTTGTTTTTGACAGCAGCGGAAGCATTTTCTAGAGGCTCAGGTACTCTTCCTTGAACGAAGTCCAATACATCATTGTTGTCAGCTATGATCTCCAACCTGAGTTTCCATGCTGCAAAATTGGATGAGTCACCCAGCTTTTCATTCTCCTTGAAGAAAGAGGAAGACTTTTTTACCAAACGATTATCTCTTTTCAATCAGCTTCTTGAGAGATGGATTCTCTTGCTCTGTCTCTTGGGCTTGTCTTCATCTCAGCTCTGATACCATGTTAATTTTTCATCACTTGTTCTATGCTGCAACGATTACTTCAGCAATATTTAATAGCATTCAATTTCTCAATTTCACTTCTTCAATTTCCCAATGACAGTAGAGCAATGGTAGATAGAACAAATAAACAAATGCACATAGAACGACAGCCAAGAGACAAGAGACACAAATTTGGTCAAAGATGAGGGCAAAATCCACTGTGGGGAAAACCCTTGCAAATCTTCTTCTTATTAGATTGTCTTCAAATGTTCCGCAGAAAGAGTACATCATCCAAGTGTCAAAGTCAAACTTTGACTTAGCCAACATCCAATGTCAATATTCAATCTCAAACAATTATTCAAACCAGAGACAAAGTAGAGAGATGTATCCAACAATGGTCAAATCTGAACTTCCTGTAATCTGCCCAAGTCAACAGCAGTGCAGTCAGCCCTAACCAGTCAGCAGTCAATGGTCAACACAGTGTTTTAGGAGCTTGGTCAACTCTAGTCAAACTCAGCCTCAAATGTTGATCACAGTCAGCCCAAAATAATCTTCAAAAGTGCAGTCAAACTCGGTCAAAGGAGAGAGATAGTCTGCTGTCCCTGTCTGCAATTTTCTGCAGTCAAACCAGAAAGTCAACTCCAGCCAAACTGCCCAGATTGCCTCGGTTTTAGTGCCAGTCAACTAGGCCTTGAGAAATCGAATTTTTGCAGGTCAAAGGAGATCAAGATGTGAGGTCAAACTCAGTCAAACTGCAGTCACATCATCCAGCTGAAAAGTCAATGCAGAAAAGTCAAGATTGTCTCCAAGATCCTCGCACGTGTGAAGAGAAGGGAGCTGCCCTTTAACCTGTACGAACCAAACAAATGGAGAGAGAAGAAAGTGTGTTGTCTGATGTCCAAATGAGGCAAGAGGCACTTATATTTATATGCAACTTGAGGGATGCCATCTTATCCTTCAGATGTGTCTTTTGACCCAAGGCCGACCTTAACAATTTTACAAGAGTGAGAATAAATTAAAATTCCAACTTCTGCTTGTCCAAAATGGGTAATCTTTAGGTCGATTTTGGTTCTCTCGAAGAGAGGAATTTAATGCAACAATTTTCTTCAAATGAGCTGTCCAAAGTGGAATTAACCCTACTTGCATAATTTAACATAATCATGTGCACACACAGATGAATTTTGAACAGTCCTATCTGGAAATGAATTTACCACCTCTTTATGAAAGAATTGTCTTTGGTATTCTGGAATCTTAACTGTACTTGTACACGCTTCAAGAAAAAGATGTGCCACTGTTAGTCCTTTTTTATTCTCACTTGCCCTGTTGATAGAAAGTGTTTCTCACAAAACTGTTGCTCACCTGACAAGAATCTTGCTTATTTCTTGGTTGCCATGACTAGGGAGCTATGTTATTCTACTGGAAGTAAATCAAAGAAGAGCCAAAGCTTCTCTGTATTACTGCAGTCTTCTTTCAATCCATTAATCAATAAGGCTGATGTAATTGTCTTTCCCATTCTAGGCATAATACCACTCATCATCGTTGTTTGTTGAATCTATAGGCGAGAATGATTGGAAGCTCCAACTGGAACCTTTGCATAGGTTGTTGTACTTCCTGGATACACTAATCGCGTGCACACACAAATGAATTTTAAACAGTCGTTACAGTCCCATCTGGAAATGAATTTACCACCTCTTTATGAAAGAATTTTCTTTGGTATTCTAACACACTTCAATAAAAAGATGTGCCACTGTTAGTCCTTTTTATTCTCACTTCCCCTGATGATAGAAAGTGTTTCTCACTAAACTCTTTCTCACCTGACAAGAACCTTGCTTACTTCTTGGTTGCCATGACTAAGGAGCTACACTATTCTATTGCTCTACTTTCAACTCCTATTATCCTCTTTAACTATACTGATATCAATACATGGTTGAGATAAAAGCATGTCATATGAAAAATATTGTGATAACAGAATCATAGTAGATTTGTTGTGTGCTATAATTGCTTGATTCTCTGAGTGGGGTTTGACTGTTTTATTCATTTTCCTTACTGGAGATTTTATTCAATGGAATAATTTGGGTTTTCTTTCTAACACACATGATGCATTTCCTTCTGCTTTTAATGGCTAAAGTTATTATTTTCAGGGCAAAGAAGACAATTATATATTGACATATATAAATCTGTTAAGTACTTTTTTTTCTAGTAACTTTGATTCTTGGCAGGTTATGGAGAAAATGGAGAGATGGGTGCTAGAGCATTTTGAGGATCCAAAACGAAGCACGTTGAGCAGATTAATTCCTTCTATTGGGTGCTTTCACACTCCATTGCCACTAGTCAGGGCTTTGCAGGAGTATGATGATTTTGCGTTACTTTCAAGGCGCAAGTTTGTGCCTCCAAATTTTGCAGAAATTAGACATGTACTAAATATTGCACAGGTGAGCTGGCATACACTTGCTTTTGTCTGCGATTAAGTTGTTTGCTTTATAATGCTCTGAAGAATACATTGGTTATTATCAATGTAATGTGACATGCTTTTATAACTTCATTTTTGAAAGGTAAAAAATATTAGTGTTTATTTTGGCTATAAAATGAGTTTATTTGACTATTTCATAATTACATGATCAAATTATATGATTTATAACAATGACTGATGCCAGACAATTGTTAATGTAATATTGTATTTAAGGGATATCACATAATCTATTTATAGACGAGTTTATATATCTTGTTTCTTTTTTCTACTTTCTTACATATCTTCCTCTTTCGTATCTTTTCAAGCTGCGTGTTAATATTTTACAGGTTCATGCAATAGGCGAGCAGGTATCATTAATAACATTTGATGCAGACGGAACTCTTTATGCAGATGGTCATCATATACAGGGAGATAATAAAATGATTGGTCATATTGTTAAGCTTATGCAACATGGTGCTCACGTTGCCATTGTAACAGCAGCTGGTAATAAATTTTCATTTTCATTTATAAATTCTCATATCAATGATGATCTAGAAAAGGGAATGGTTGTTTCAATGAGAAGTTTGTGATGAGATTGCTAAAATACTTTTGCATGGAAACATGTATTGTGGCCCTGGAAGTAATTATGAAAGTTATCATTATAGTTACCATGGGCACAGAATGCAGGCACATTAGAGCTGAAGTATTTATCTATTTGACTTCCAATGACACACTTGCATTTGATTGTAAAATCTAGCTATTTCTTTCGTAGGGTTCATGGCGGTCCAATTTTAGCCTTGTGTTTTTGTCTAGGACATAATCCATGGGTGTATTAACATATAAAAGAGAGATATTGTAGTTCCATTAGTGTCTATTTGTAAAATCTGTTTATCCTTCATTATGTTGTTCTCCACGTGATTTTGAGAAACACTCCCTACAGGGTTTATTCAATGATTCTATTCAATAGTTTCCCATTTTGGGTATGAATATACCAATCCTTATTTTCCCTTGCACTGTAGGGTCCTAGGGCTTTCTAGTTGGAAGTTGTTTTTTTCGTCCTATTGAATTTTGGAAAAACAATTTTAGTTAATTGTCCCTATTTAAATACACAGCATTTAGAGGGTCTCTATATATAATTTTTATTTTTTATTTTTATCTTGCCTCTATTTCAATTCCTTGTAGCATTTTCAAGGGTTTTTATGAGTACGATTTGTGTCTTAATAATTATGAATAAATTTATCCTTGTCTTAGAATATAAAGAAACTAAAGTTAGTTCATGGTCGCAATTGAAATACTAAGTGATAGAGGAGGGTTGCTATAAATCAAGATTTCTTGGGTGCCACCTCCTGCTAACACCCAAAATTGCTCCTTGAGAAATCAGTCTCAAGGGACTCTGAATGGACAGGTTAGGGAATGTGCCTCTATTGCTGACACAATCCCTTTTGCTTTGGAGTTCGTGCTTTATTGACTCGGGAGGTAACTCTATCTGATTTTTCAAATCTCCTAATAGGTTTATTTGAAATAAACTCTAAAACATAAAAATCAAAATCTGATTTTATTGTTACTGGTGGCTTAGTCCTTCAATACAATGTGGAAAAAGGAAGAAACGAGAAAAAAGAAGCAGAGTATTGATAGGGCAATCCCATGAGTGAATCCCATTGATTCAAAAATTTCAAACTTGAATCTACAAACACACGAGTGCAATCAAATGAATGAATTCTTCTACACAAAAATTCTTCATTGGTAAAAGAGAAAGGACAATTTCTTTCTTCATTAATCGGAGCTGCTTAGTTAAGTACATGGTCTGAAAGGTTTTCAAATTGAAATCATACTTAATCAATTGACCAAAGGAGATAAAAAATTCGGTCTTAGGATTTTTATACCCACATACAAGTCCTGAAGATGGGAAAAATTACAAGGATTTGACCCATGAGAGCACGTAAATGCTGCTTAGAGACTCAAGAAGGAAAGGAAGAGGAGTGGATGGTCGAAAGAAGAAGATTGAAGATGCATTGACACTAATTCCTTTTGTTGCTCCTCTTCTTATACTTGAAGCCTTTGATCCAAATCTGAAAAGCTTGAACCAATTTAGGTGTGCTTTTCCAAAGAAAGTTTTGGTATGGATTTAGCAAGCCATGTAAGACCTCACCAATCAGGAGAAACTCACAGTAAAAATAACACAAAAGTAATCGACAATAGCTCCATTGGCAAAATTGCTATACCAAGGTGACAGTGGTGGCTAATCTCATTGTTGACATAAGACCTAGGTTTGCCTAGTGAGGCTTTGCACTAGGCCTGCTAGATTTTGCGGTAACAATTATTAAATATAAAAAGATACATCTGCCATTCAATCCAAGGTCTAATGGTTTCATAAATAAAACAAAAATTAATGTTCAGAAGCTTTGATGGCATAGATAATAGAAATTGTACAAGATGTGTTAATATAATTGAACATTCTTTTGAGATGTATCAACTTCATGATGATCAAGATAAAATTAGAGTGGCATGCATGTACCTAGAGGGCTCAATGGATTATTGGGTTCTATGGTGGAAGTACAAATCCTTGGGCCTAGCAAGATATAGGGATATATTCAAGAAAAACGTTTTTAAAAGAACCCAATATATGGATGAGAATGGAGGCTTTGCGAAGCTCACTCTATTATGACAAATGAGAATGATAGATTAGTAATTTTGTGATTTAGAAGCATTAGGCATATCTTGCAAACTTATATCTCTAGATTGAAATATAATATAAGAAATGAACTCAAGCTCCTAGATACTAAAGACATGGAGTAAGTACTATCTAAAGCCAAAATCAATGTCCAAATATTTCCTTTCCATTAAAAGGAACTCACCATCTAATGCATGAAAATAAAACGATGGAAGGAAGTGTTTTAAAAAACCTGGAGTGAAGTGGAAGCCCAAAAAGTTGTACTTACATGAAATTAATAGTAGTGACAACGATAATGAGGAAGACGTGTGATATGTCTGTGTTTGATGCAGAAAGTAACAACTTTGACAATGAGTCTAAAAGTATTGAAGATGAATCTAAAAATGAATTCAAGACATCATCTCAATGCCCTTTGTTGTTATAATGACAACTATTTCTCAACACTAGACATTCAAGGTTTTTGATTCCCTAAAGAAAGCAAAAGTGATTATACTTATGAATAGTGGGAACACATAGCTCCAAGGGTTAGCTCAAGCGGTCATGAGCTAGACATGAGATCTCTCCACCAAAGGGGCCGAGGTCACAGATTTGACTCTCTTGATCCCCATGGGGTTAGGATTTGTAATTAGGGTCGATGATTTACTCTATTAATCGTCCATGGATCATGGGGAAGTACTTGCATGGATTTCTGCAAGGTTTTCCTTGGAAAAATATGATAATGTTGTTGGACAAATGAAAAATGGAGATCAAAATTAGATAAGCGCATGATGCATTTCTTTAATAAGATACATGTATAAATACAATAGTTTATGATGACTGGATTCACCTTCCAAGGCCTTTTGTGTTGAAAATGTAACTAGTATTGGTCTTCATAATTGTTATTTGGCTTATGACATGATGTAATTCTTGTGTATTTGTAAAGAAAAGAAATAAAAATTATTGTAAAGATCAAAGGATTTTTTTTTTTATAAGCATGGGTTTCATGCTCAATTTATTTTGTTTATAGGTCAAAGCACCCATTGGGTGCTTCTAGGCTTGTATCATGAGTCATGGTCCTTGTCATCATGTATTAGACCCTTCTTGGGCTTTTTATGTAAAGAAAGAAAATTATTTTGTGTCAAAATTATAAGTTATGCCTCCAGCAAGTTGGCCTCATTGAAGATAATTGAACCACACAAGAGACTATGTATAAGCAGTGCATTCGACCTATTAAGGATACATCTAATAAGACATTCGATCTGCAATTCTAAGCAAGAAAGAAGTGCGAGAAGCCTAGGAAAGAAGGTCTACTCCATTACAAAAGAAAAGGAAGACTACGAAGAAGGAAGGTTTGAAATCTTCTTAATTTCCCACACGTGTGAGAGATCTTAGGCAACAGTGGGAAGTTGCAAGGCCGAAGCTACAAGCCAAAGTTTCAAAGATAAGAAGCAAGGCCGAGTTCTATTTTCGAGCAGATCTGCTTTGACTTAAGTTGACTTTGGATGGTATAAAGCTTGTTGACTTGTGCATCTTTGTCTTGATGAAGGAAGAATGGTTGGAAGATTGACTTCAAGGATGGAGGAGGTCTTGTCGTTGGTCTAGTGGTCTTGGTTGTCTCATTTTGAATTGATTCTTGAAGAAGAAGAGATTTTTGGTTGGGTTTACCCCTAAGAGAGGGGTTTTCCCCTAGCTGAGTGCCTACATCTTGTGTTCTTTGCTTTGTGATCTTCATAGTTTTTGGCAATTGTTTGATGTTGCGATCATAAACATTAATAAAGAAGCAAATACATAATCACAAATAATTGTCATGTAAAGAGAAATCAAGTTAACAAATGACCTAATCCTGCCCTAAGGATTTCTCAACATTTTGGACTCTCGATGCCTATTCATATTCCCTTGAGACCAACTGAATATCATGAATTATCATAACCCTTGCGGATTAGGTTTACAACATTCCCCCCTTAATCCGAATGGGTGTGTGTGAGTCCAAGCAAAGCGCTGAAAAATGGAATTGGATAGCTTTTGGTAATTGAATTGTGAAAATTTCTTGTTGATTTGGGGTAGCATCAGATGTGTTCTAGCCATGAATATTGGTGGAGAGGCTAAAGCACATGAGATCTCAAAGACCCAGAAATGGTTTGGGCGAATTTTAACTGGTTTGGGAGATATTAAAATAAGTAATATTTTTAATGGAGTTCCTAAGTCTAAACTTAGGAAAAATAAAATATTAATGGGTATTAATATAAAACTGGGTTAAAGGGTCCAAAAGTCATGGATCAAGCCAAATCTAATCTTAGTCGTTGATTAGAGATTTAATCTTGGCCATTGATGGACCAACGAGAAAAGTATAAGAAGAGAATTGAGGGTTAGTTGGAGAACACACTGAGGGAGACCAGTCAGTTCGATTTTTGGAGCGGGGTTAGTTGAGAAATTCGAACTAGTGGTCTTGAGAGCAGTAGGAGGCAACAAGTACGGAACAAAGAGTCGGAAGCAGCACCAGAAGACCAGCGCAGAGGTTGGAGAGGCAAATGCAGAGGCAGCGACAGACTGCACAATCATTGGAGGGCCTGTGTGGGTGATGCATAGAGGCCCAATGCTGACGCAGAGAGGCAGGGTCTGACGCAGAGTGTCTGGGAGCTACGCAAAGGTCAGCGAGGCTAGCGCTGAGACTGGGAGAAGTGTTGGAGAATTTTTCTCTTTGTTGGGTAAGCCAATTTGGCACCTTGTTGTACTGAAAAATGGCTAAATAATAAAATCCTCCCTTGCTGCACCAGTGTTCCCACATTGGGTTTTTTTCGGGCACTGTTGTCCAAAATATCTGTGTCGATGCGTTGATTCTTGTGCATGTGTTTGTTTCTGTATTATGGTGATATCTGCTGCAAAATTTATTTTAATGTTTATTGAAGGAATTTCATAAATAACTTATTGGAAAATAAGTAGGTAAAGTAAATCAGTTGTTGCAGTGATAGAATTTTCACATGGTATCAGAGCAAGTAATTAGAGATAGGAAGGGAAAATCAATTATGGGTCGAGATCATGATGCAGAGGCGCATCTACGTAAGGAGTCTCACAAAGGTTTTCAGAAAATTGCACAAGAGAAAGTGATTTCGATTTCTCTATGTTGGCTTCCAGGCTGGAAGAAGAAGTGGCTTGTATGACTAGTTCTGCATCATCAACGGTATGGTATATAGACAGTGGAGCCTCTTGGCATATGACGGGAATCTGAGAATGTTTCTTAGATTATCAGGAGGAGAAGATGAAGTTTCAGATCACCATGGGGAACAAGGAAAAGTGTACTCCAGTAGGGAGGGGTACCATAGTTTTTCAAACAAAATCGAGAGAGCGGTTTCGTGCTACCAATGTGCTGCATGTACCAAGATTGGGGATGAACTTACTTTCTGTGTCGCAACTTCAAGGCAAAGGCTATGACACTTCTTCATTAAGGAGAAAGTATACGTCAAGCACCCGAGCTGGAAAAAGAAAGTGCAGATCGGGATCAAAAGTAACAGGTTGTATAGACTACAACTAGAATCACCAATGGCACTAATAGGCAGTTATGGAGACAAAGATTTGAATGAACTATGGCACAGAAGAATGGGACATTTGCACCATGGGTCTCTGAGAATTCGCAGGAGCACTGTAACAGGAGTTCCGGATCTTAGTACAGAACGAGATGATGTATGCAGAGGATGTGCTCTAGGAAAGTACGCCAAAGCAACATTTCCTAGAAGTAAAAACAGGGCCAAGAGTGTACTAGGATTGATACACTCAGATATCTGTGGACCTATGTCCACTAAAGCTCTTAGTGGTGCTGAGTACTTCCTTACCTTCATTGAAAACCACTCAAGGAGAACTTGGATTTATTTTCTGAAAACCAAGGACGAGGTTTTTTGTCGATTCAAAGAGTTCAAGGCTCTGGTGGAGAAACTGACTGGGAAGAAATAAAAGTTTTACGTTCAAATAATGGTGGAGTGTGTCGATAATGACTTCACTGATTTTTGCGCTAAGGAGGGCATCAGATAGAGTGGACAACTCCTTACAATCCGGAGTAGAATGGAGTAGCAGAAAGGAAGAACAAGACTATTGTAGAAGCAACTAGGACCATGATGTATAATCAGGATATGCCAAAATTCTTGTGGGCGGAAGCATGCAACACAACAGTCTATGTTCTGAACAAGACTCCTCATTGGGCATTGGGCAAGATTACTCCAGAGAAAGTTTTCACAGGGAAAACACCTAAAGTGAGTCATTTCAGGATATTTAGGAGTTTAACATATTGTCGCGTACCCGAGGAAAAGAGGAAAAAGCTGGATCAAACTGCGGAAAAAGGGTATCTAGTGGGATATAGCGAGAACGCTAAGGCATACAGAATCTATCTTCTAGGGAGCAAGAAGGTAGTGGTTCGACGAGATGTGAAGTTCATGGAGGACAGGGCTTTCAGAAAATCTCGTGAAATGCCTTCCGAGGAGTAGTCAGAAGAGGAGCTATTGGTTAAACCTCTTCAACCAGCGGAAGCAAAGAATTCTTCCTCGGGTCAGGAAGATTCACAGGATGAGGAGGAGTTAATAAAAGCACTAACTGGCAGAGGAAGAACTAGTAGGGAAGTTCGTCATATTCTGCAAGATGCAGAGGACTTCATCGGTGCGCCAAGAAATAATAAGAGGGAGTGAAAACAACCAGATAGATATCAGGCATTAGTAGCTTAGGATGGGGAGCCTGCTAGTTTCCAGGAGGCAACTCAACATCAGGTTTGGCTAGATGTGATGGTAGAGGAGTACAACTCCATAATGGTGAACGATGTCTGGGAGGTAGTGCCAATGCCTCAAGACGGATCAGTGGTAGGTTCGAGATGGATCTACAAGATCAAATACGCTGCAGACGACAGTGTAGAGACATATAAAGCCAGGTTTGTGGCTAAGGGGTATGATCAGAAGGAAGGAATTGACTACAAAGAGACCTTCGCCTCGGTAGCCAGGTATACATCTATTAGAACTGCGATATCTCTTCCAGCACAGATGGGGTGGGAGATTCATTAGATGGATGTCGAAACGACATTTCTGAACGGGGTGATAGAAGAAGAGGTATACATTGAACAACCAGAGGGCTTTGAGATACATGGTAAGAAGTCTCATGTATGCATGTTGAAGAAAGCCTTGTATGGGCTTAAACAAGCACCTAGAGCATGGTATGGTCGAATCGATGGCTACTTGCAGAAGATGGGATTTGTCAAGAGTGACATAGATCCAAATCTCTACTATCTAGTTGTAGAGAATGAGCCGCTAATCTTAGTATTGCATGTGGATGATCTCTTTTTGATAGGATCATCCAGGCTCATCAGGGACTGTAAGAAGAATCTAGCTACAGAATTCGATATGAAGGATTTGGGACGAATGCATTTGTTAGGCCCCTATACTACTAGAGTAACCCCTTATTGTTATTAGTACAACCCACTTATTATATTGATGTACCCATGTAGTGCCCATATTGTTACTATTGAGCCCCATAGAAGCCCACTATTATTATTATTGTGCCCTTGCATTATTATTGTTATGTAGGCTTTGATTATGTTATGGTCCCTTAGACTCCTATATATAGAGAGGAGGTCTTTTCATTTGAATCATCCAAGAATTGTTCATTTATGTAATGTAAAGGAGGTTGCCCCCCGAAGAGGCTGAATTCTAAGGTGTTGATCCTATCTTTTTTTTGAGCTGGTTTCATAACATTTGGTATCAGAGCTTTGGATTCTAGGGTTTCGCTGCTCCAAACAGGTCATCGTGGCATTTTCGCTATAACTTTTTTTCTGTGACGTTTCAGAAGTCACAAAAATAACCCATTTGAGAAGAATTGACGCTGAACTTTGGGTCCGAATTTCAGAGCTTTTCGCTCGATATTTTCGGAGATA